>ML258786.1:31370-60970 GCA_005239495.1 Nicotiana undulata | reverse complement strand
CAGCAACCACCCTGACATTGGTTGTTTAGCCTTACGTCGCCCTTCCAAAGCATCTCAGGAAGGTGCCGCGTAACAATTAGCATGCGTATAGTTTTGTTCTGTTATTTTTGGAAAATATAGTGGAAGAAAAAAGTATTGACCCGGATAGGAGCACCGTACAAATGTTGGACCTTAGATAATTTTTCTTGTTGTCGTGATTATGGGTATGGTTCCCGTGACATAGTCATGATACGTAACTCCAAAATTCGAGTGCATGCTGGCATGACTTGACCATCAAACCGTTAAATTAAATAAATTATCGTGACTATGGGTACGGTTTCTGTGGCGTAGTCACAACTACATAACTCCAAAATTCGAGTGCACGCTAGCGTGACTCGACCCACCCTACTTCAATTATTTAAGATAAACACGTTGTGAATCACAGGTGCATTTCACGCAGCGTGATTTGCGATGCGTACTAAACAATTAAAAGCGGCTAAAAGGTTAAAGAGGCACAATAAGCTTTAAAATATGTAATTAATCAGATAATTAGGCCAATTAATAATAGTTAAGCGACCGTGGTAAAACCACAAAATTCGGAAATGCCTAACACCTTCTCCCGGGTTAACAGAATTCCTTACCCAGATTTCTGTGTTTCGCGGACTGTAAAACAGAGTCAAACTTTCTCGATTCGGGATTTTAAACCGGTGACTTGGGACACCATATAATTATCCCAAGTGGAGACTCTGAATTTGAATAAATAATCTCGTTTCAATTATTTTCACTTTAATTGGAAACACTCTCTTATATACCCTTTGGCGGGAAAAGGGAGGTGTGACAGCTCTGGCTACTCTGCTGGGGATCGAACCCAGAATCTCTGGTTCAGGGTTCAAGAATTCTAGCGTAGAATAGTTGTTATGATTGGATTTCATGATTTTTTTTTTTTTTACATGTTTGAGCCTAATGTGCTAAATGCTGCTTTTTACCGCTTTGATATTATTTGGACTGTATATAAACAGTTACAAAACCCTTCTTCTCTATGAGTCTTCTAAATCTTCTGGGAAGTGCCCGCTGACGTGACTTCTTTTCTGTTTGTGTCATATTCGTAATTTAGAACAAGGTTCAGACAAGTTGCAAAGTCGGATGATCTTTTGGTTACCGGTACGCTGCCCCCCCCCCCTCCCCGGCTCGAGTTGTCCGCTCAGGTAAGCCAGGTCTAGAACAATACACTCAGGTTTTAAACCTAGAATAACATAGCCTCATATCGGATCCCTAGTATGAACGCTTGTTTGCATCACGTGCATTTGACTTAGGGGACTCAACACAGGAGTTGGGTCCGTCTAGGACAGGTGCACCCAAATAAAAAAGACTATCTTGATGCATTTTAAGTGCTACATATTGCATTCTTCAAGGGCAAAAGGGGTCATCTGGCGGACCAATGATTGTTGAGGATAAATGAGAAAGAGAAGGGGGTTAAGTGTGAAAATGAAGCAAGTAGGGCCAATTATATTTTTCTTTCGCAAATTTATTTATTTATTTTCTTTCAAGAAAAAGATCCAAAAAAAATGAAAATGAAAAATAAAAAAAAAAGTGTGTCTTGGTTCTTGGCTTCGCGAGGTCTTAGCCAAATCTTGCATGTTTAGCCACATTTGGCCACATAGGTTATTTTTGCAAAATAAGGTTATTTTGTCAAAGTGGCTTTTTATCCAATGTCTTAGAGACCTAAGTCTACAAGAAGTTGTCCTCTCAGTTTTAAGGTCCATTCCTATTGAATTTGCATGTCTAGCCACTTTTGGCCACATCGGCCATTCTTGCAAAATGAGGTCATTTTCACGAAAGTGGTTCATTGACCTGTGTATCAGAATCCTGAGTTCGCAACTAAGTGTCCTACTACCTTTAAGGTCCATCCTTTTTGAGTTTGTATCTTTAGCCACTTTTGGCCACATCGGCCTTTTTGCAAAAATGGGTTACTTTTGCGAAGTACTCTCTAGGGCCATGATTATTGGGAGTTTGAAGTCATATAAGCCTTAATGATGTATTTTCATGCCTTCAAGGTCACCCTTGTTGAGTTTGCACTAATAGCCACCTTTGGCCACGTAGGTCGTTTTGCAAAAATAGCTCAATTATGTCTTGTATGTGTCCAATAGGAGGTGTTGTGACGTCGCATTGTGTCTCGAGTCACTAACTCTATTTGGTCTTATCTTTCTCATACAGGTATGTACTTACTTACCAGAGCATGACAGATACCGCAGGACCATTCCAGTCAGGACCGTTGCATACATGAGTTGCTTGAAGAACTTTTATATTTTGAGTCTGTCGTTCATGTCATCTTTTAATTTAAGTCTTGTACAGTAGTATGGAGTTTTTCATTCTAGTTAAGATTGTCGAGTCTTTTGTTATAGTATTACCTGTTTTGTATTTTGAAAAATCAAAAAGAATTGTAAATGGAAAATCCAAAAAGATTAAATTTTTAGTTTATTTTGTTCATTACTTTTTCAGAACTACGCCTGATATGATTCATGTGGAACATGATACGTAGGCAACCTACGTAGGGTTCGATCAAATCACTTAAACAGAAAAAGAAAAAAATGGGAGAACGAATTTGTGGGACGTGAGGGTTGATAGAAAGAAAATGGTGATAATTAGAAAGAAAAGAGAGGAAGGAAAGAGAGCAAGCCAAAGAGTGATAGAAAATAAAGGAGAGAAAATTGAAATCAACAAAATAGGGATGATGCCAAATGACCATGTGACCCTTGAAGTCATTCTAGAACCGTTAATTCTTGCTAGGTGCATTGCACACAACGTGACGTTTTTATCTGATAAATGCCCTAATGCTAACATGTTGACTTTGTTTTGCTCTTCTTTGTTACTTTTATTGTTATCATAACAGAGGGTGGTTAGTTTGTGGAACTTTGGCGATTCATCCTTACAACACAAGGTCAAAAAGCAAGGTAGTCATGGCTAGCAAAGACTTGGACACAAGTGTTTGATGTTTTATACGTCAATACCACACAAGAGGGGGGGATGATTTGTGTGGTGTCCAATTTTCGAGTGCAGTCTCTATAGAAGAAACTGGTTCTTCTTGGTGTTCCAACTTCTACAGGGTCCGGAAAAGTAATTCCAGAATTTAAAGAACACAACAATTTTACGTGGAAAACACCTGGCTCAAAAGGTGAAAAAACCACGACCTACTTCCCAGTAGGATTTTTCCAAACTCTTCACTATGTCAATGAGCCAAACAACATTTACAAAATAAACTCTTTTGTAAACCTAAGGACTAACTCTAATCCTTTTGTAGAAAACTAGCCTCTAGCTAATTGCGACAAACTTCAAGTTAACTCTAACTTGAAACAGTGTGTACCTATTACAATTGATTCTAGATAAAGCTGAAAGATACAATGTGTAATCACCTACTACAACCAACTAGACTCAAAAGACAACAGATGGAACTGATTCTTCTAGCTGGTTCAAGTAGCTTTTATGTCGCACAAGGATTCTACTTGCAATTGCTTTGATAATTTTGCTTTTAGTTCTTGTTTCACTTTTGTGTTTGTCCGTCCATTCTTTAGCATGAATGCTTCAACATTTTATATAATCAGTAGTTGAGATGTTGTTGTTCAGTTCTAATGCAACTCTTCCTTGGTGGAAGAGTTTGTGTTTATCTCAACTTTCTTGATCTTGATTCTGTCCTACCTGAAATCAAACTCCATCTTCTTATCAATTTGTAACATTTTCACTTAGGATATAACCTCTTAGTTCATAGATAATGTTTATCTCATGTGCATGGACGCTTCTCGTGCCAATGGGTATGTTTGACTATGTTTGCCCTGATGGACCCGGTTCATCTGGGTTGGCATTTGTCAATCTTCAAAACCATGCAGTGACTTGATTCAACAAATTCCCCCTTTTTGATGATGACAAACTCTATGCTTAACCTGTACATACTTCAATCCAACATATACACTTTTTATAGGTTTAAGCATTCATCATAGAGAGACCAGGTTCATTAGGTTATAAATATCACAAAAATCTTTGAAAATTTTGAAAAGCACATATCTTCCCCCTTTTGGCATCATTAAAAAGTTACAAAATGTAATCTTACTAGAATTATTAACAATTACTCATGGCCATTGAGGCAACTGCAGGTGCAAAGCATGGATTAATCATCAAAAGAAACCAACAAATGTAAGTTATATAAGAAACTGAGAAAGAATCAATAACCAAAAAGCAAAATTCATTGATTGGATAACTGATCAAGCACATACACAAAAAAAAAAAAATAAGGGCAGTCGCAACCATGAGCAAAACAGAAAATAAAAACAGAACAAGGAAAGACAATCCCAAACTGGGTCATAGAGGGAGGTTTTTGGAGGCACTGGACTCCTAAGGCTGGGAAGGGGCAGAGGTTCTGGTCTTGGCTTGAAGAATGGAGAGCATTTGATGAAGAACACCCTCATTCTTCTCCTTTTCTTTGGCTAATTCAGCTTTGAGAGCATCTCACTCAGCTTCAACCTCTATAAGGCAAGATTTCAAACGAAGGATCTCTGCATCCTTTATCTCACCTTCCTGCACAAGCGTCCTGACCTTGCTATTTACAGGCAGTTTCCTAGATTAACCAGGTTCATCCTCAGGAATATTCACAATGTAGTCACAGGTCAGCAGTGTGTTCTTCCCAAAATAGTCCTTAGCAGTTTCCATTTCAGCCTTCTTCACTGGAACCTTGAAGTGATCAAGCACAACAGTCAAGATAAACCCATAAGGTATAGCGTGTGCCTTGGCTCCATTCACAACCCTATCCAAGAGTTGGATGATGAAGGCATGCCAATTTATCTGTTTACCCCTGTAGAAGCATTCCATAAGTGTGAGATCCATGTAGCTGGCAATGTGCCTTCTCTCTTGCCTAGGCAACAGAAATTTGATCACAAACTCAAAGAACAGTTTGTGCTAAGGCTTCATCTCACTCTTAAACATTGCCCTGGGCTCAAGTTCTTGCTCATTCTCATAGAAAAACCTAGTGATTTGAAGAGCTGAGGGCAAACCATCCAGATTAGGCCACCTTTGCCTTGTGTAATCATCATAACCCTCAGAAGGGATATTCAGTATTTCCCCCAATTCCTTTGCATCAAACGAAATCTCAACTCCTTGAACCTTGGAGGATACCCTGCCATCTTTGACAACTGCGTTAGCCATAAATTCAACCAACTCATCCCTAGCCAGCCTTCCCTCAATGTGAAGAATCATGTCCTTCCACCCTTGCACATCCAAGGTATCCATCAGAAATATTATCCCTGATTCCTCAAGGTCTCTAAACAGCTTCCCTTTCAAGATAGTATGTTTTCCAAACATTGTGAGTTTGTCAGTCTCCTCACCAGACACTTCCATTTCTTCTCCACTCCATTCCTCATCATCAACAATCTTTACTTTCTTTGACTTAGACCTGGTCCTCTTTGCAACCGTTGAGGGTATGGCAGACACAGATGCTGACTTCTTGGAAGAAGCCTTAGCCTTCTTGGGTTTTGGTGTCTCAACCTCAACTTTTGCTGGTTGCTCCTCCTGATGGACCAGGTCCATCTCATCATCATCAACATGAACTGCCTCAACGGGCTCTCCAACTTTTGCCTTTCCCTTGGCAGACTTCTTCTTCTTGCTCTCTCTCAGAGGTTTTTCCAATTCTTCTTCTCTTTGCCTAACAGTGCTTCTAGTAGCACGACTTTTTGGGGCAGGAGCATCAGCAGAAGATGAAGCTTTCCTCTTCTTGGTTGGAACAGGGGTAGTAGCTTTCTTGGATTTTGGAGTTCTCTTGTTTTTGGGATTGTAGGACTCCTCCAACTTTTTCATCAACTCAACCAACGTCTCCTCAATAGATGAACCAGGTTCGTCTACTGCTTGTTGTAAACTTTCCAGACATGCTGCTGCTTCCCCAGAATTTCTTCCCCCTAAAGCTTTGACTCCTTCATCAACAATCACAGGAGCGGGGCCACTAATAGCCAGAGTGGCACCTTCCTTCCAAGAACCCTTTTCTGAACTCCCTTCTCCCTCTCTCTCAATGTTTATATTTTTCCCTATTTTTCTTCGCCTATCCGGTACCTCGACATCCACTATCGACCTAATCAAGATAAACCTGTTTTCAGCCAATTCAGTTGCAGACCCAACTTCAGGATTTCCCTTTTAAGTGTCAGATGACCCTGGTGCTTCATCCTCATTTGCAGATTTGAAGGACTCACTAGAACATTCAGAGTCTTGATCCTTGATGGCTTGAAGTTTCTCATTTAATTTTTTGGCAAGAGAACCAAATGCAACTGTTTTCCTGGCCAACATTTTTACTCTACGTTTTCTGGGGGCTGGAGTGGGGCTAGGTATAACGGCTGGAACTGATTGGGGTGAAGGAGCGGGTTCAGGGATAGGTTCAGGAACTTGAGGGTTTTGAGGGGTTGAAGACCTAGTGGGAGAGTGTGAGTTGTATACATATGGAGAGCTAGAACCAGTGTCTTCAAGACCGACCCCGTAGTCAGGGGTGGTTGATGAAGATGAAGCACGGGGTGGTGTAGAAGACATTGTTATGAATATTTGGGGAGAGAAGAATGTTGATCACTTTGGTATGAGAGGAATGATGAACTTGGTTTGACGGTTATGCTTTTGAAGAGGGGAGGTAATGATGGCCTTTTAAAGATGTGATCATTAATTGTACAATGACAGTAATTCTTGGTCAAGTGGGAGTCTAATCGTTGCAGGAGTGTCAGTGATTAGACGGTTATGACTCCCTAAATCTAGGCTAATTAAGGTTCGATGGGACTCTTTGAAACGGACTCATTTTGGGATAAGTACTGAGAATTTGAAATGGACCAAATATAGATAGAGTCCTGCTCATGTGTGACTATAATTATTTCAATAAGTGTATGATGATGAGCACGTACCTTGTCAGTCAGATGAACCAGCAGCGATGAACCAGGTTCATCGTGTTAGTCTTTAATTTGCCTCAATTTACAAAGATAGAAAAATATCATTAGCAACCAGGGAATCATATTAATACATGGAAAGAGAGTATGGCAGTAAAGTCATGATACTGAGCAATGATTAGTCTGGTTAGTTACCTCTTTTTAGTGTTTCTGGCCAAAATAAAATCAATTTTTTTCAATTAGGTGATCTTAATCATCCCTAATTCTAGCATGTTTCTCTCAAAATTCTCCCTACTTAGTGCGTTAGTGAAGATATATGCAATTTGTTTGTCAGTGGCACAGAATTCGATTGAGATCATTCCTTTTTCATAGTTATCTCTTAGGAAATGGTGTCTAACATCTATGTGATTGGTTCTCTTATGATGAACCGGGTTCTTTGTCATGCTAATTGCACTAGTGTTGTCACAGAAAATAGGAATGCAGCCAACCTCTATACCAAAATCCATGAGTTGTTGCTTTATCCATAGCAACTGAGCACAACATGAGGCTGCAACCACATATTCAGCCTCAGCAGTAGACAAGGCTACTGAATTTTGTTTCTTGGTGGCCCAAGACACAAGGCAAGAGCCCAAAAAGTGAGCCATGCCTGAAGTACTTTTCCTGTCAACCAGGAAACCTGCATAATCTGCATCAGCATATCCTACAAGGTCGAAATTACTACCTTTAGGATACCAAAGACATAAATCAGTAGTGCCCTTCAGATATCTCAGAATTCTCTTCACTGCGGTTAGATGGGACTCCTTTGAATTTGCCTTAAATCTAGCACACAGTCCTACACTGAACACAATATCAAGTATGCTGGCAGTGAGATATAATAAAGACCCAATCATCCCTCTGTATAGCTTTTGATCAACGGATGAACCAGGTTCATCCACATCTAATTTTGTAGTTGTGGCTATGGGGGTGTCAATTTCTTTTGAGTCTTTCATTTTAAATCTTTTGAGCAATTCTTTCACATATTTTTGTTGATGGATCATTGTTCCATTTGAGTTTTACTTGATTTGCAAGCCTAAAAATAAGTTTAGCTCACCCATCATACTCATCTCAAACTCACTCCCCATAAGCTTAGCAAATTTCTTACTCAATTTTTCAGAGGTTGCCCCAAAAATGATATCATCCACATATATTTGCACAACCAGAAGATCCTTACCTTTTTCTTTTAAGAACAAGGTACTGTCAATTGTACCTCGTTTGTATCCATATTCTAGCAAGAATTTTGATAGTCGCTCATACCATGCTCTTGGTGCTTGTTTGAGTCCGTACAAAGCCTTGTCAAGTTTGTATACATGGTCAGGTGACTCCTTGCTTTCAAAACCTGGAGGCTGTTTGACAAATACTTCTTCCTTTAGATAGCCATTGAGGAAAGCACTCTTTACATCCATCTGATGGAGAGTGAATTCCATGTGTGCAGCAAATGCTATAAGAAGTCTGATTGCCTCCAGTCTTGCCACAGGAGCAAAGGTCTCATCATAGTCAATTCCCTCTTCTTGACTATATCCTTGGACAACCAGTCTGGCCTTGTTTCTTGTAACAGTTCCATCCTCAGCGAGTTTGTTCCTGAAGACCCACTTTGTGCCAATCACTGATCTGTCTAGTGGTCTGGGTACCAAGTGCCATACTTGACTTCTTTCAAATTGATTCAGCTCTTCTTGCATGGCATTTACCCAGTCAGCATCCTGTAAGGCTTCACCAATGTTCTTTGGTTCGATCAAGGATAGAAAGGCATCAAACGCACACAGATTTTTCAAAGAGGATCTTGTTTTGATTCCGGATGTCAAATATGTTATGATGTTCTCAAGAGGGTGAGAGCTTTGATATCTGTGTGGTTTGAGCACCAGTTGTTCACCTCTAGATGATCCCATGGTGTCCTGCTGTTGTGGAACAGGATCAGGGCTAAAGTCCAGAGTGATTTGCTGTTGAGTTCCCCCTGTCATGTTGCTTGGGGTAGTTGGACCTGGTCCATCACCTGTTCCATCTTCCATATTTGCTTCAATTTGTTCACTGCTTCTGACCAGTCCAAGCTCCTCATCTTCTGGTTCCTGTCTCTCAGAAAGAGTGTTAGTTTCATCAAAGACAACATGCACACTCTCTTCTACACACATAGTTCTTTTATTATACACTTTATAAGCTTTGCTATGTGATGAATATCCCAAGAATACTCCCTCATCACTTCTGGGATCGAATTTACCTAGGGAATCTTTGCCATTGTTGTGCACAAAGCATTTGCATCCAAAATTCCTAAGGTGGGATATGTTGGGCTTTCTCCCTTTAAGTAATTCATAAAGAGTTTTCTTTACCAGTGGTCTGGTCATGAATCTATTTATTATGTAGCATGCAATGTTTATTGCTTCTGCGNNTCAAATTCAGTACCATGATCAGATCTTATTGATGCTAGTTGATTTCCTAACTATTTTTGAGTTTTTCTAACAAATGAAGTGAACGTATCAAATGCTTCATCTTTAGATGTCAGAAATAAGGTCCAAGTGAACCTTGAGTAATCATCAACTAGCACCATTACATATTTCTTACCACCTCTGCTCAGAGTTCTCATAGGACCACATAAGTCCATATGAACCAGTTCCAACGTCCTGGTGGTACTGACCATTTTCTTGCTTTTGAATGAGGATCTTACCTGCTTCCCCCTTGCACATGCCTCACAAACTTTGTCTTCCTTGAACTTAATGTTAGGAAGCCCTACCACTAAGTCCTTAGAGACTAATTTGTTAAGCTGATTTAGACTCGTGTGACCAAGTCGTTTGTGCCAAATGAGGGGATCACTGTCCAACACACTTAACCAAGTGAGTTCATTTTCTGATAGTGTGGACAAGTCTATGACATAGATGTTATTCATTCTTTTTCCCTGCAAAACGATCTTGTCAGTAAGCAGGTTAATCACAAAATATTTTGTGGAAGTGAAAGCAACCAGGTTACCTCTGTCACACAATTGTGACACACTGATCAGGATATATTTCAAGCCATCTATCAAGTACACATGTTCAATGGAACATGTGTCATCCTTACCTACCTTACCAACCCCAATAATTCCACCTTTCTTTCCATTTCCAAAGGAGACATTTCCTCCTTTGAGGTTTTCAAGTGAAAGGAACTATTCCTTGTTTCCTGTCATATGTTTTGAGCAGCCACTATCTGATTACCAAATTTGGTTGCTTCCTCTCACTTGAACCTACAAAAAGAAATCAGAGGTTAGTTTTAAGAACCCAAACTAGTTTGGGTCCTTTTCTATGAGAGAAAGGATGAATTAAGCTTTTTTTGGCCCAATTTGGTAACAAGTTTTTTCTTTTAACAAAGCTCTCATTTCTTCGACTGGACTGCTCTTTTGCAGTACACTCAATTTTGTAATGACCAGTCTTACCAAAGTGAGTGCAAATTTTATTCTCAGGGAGAGTGATGATACTTGCTTTTGGGATCCCACTTGGGCAATTGACTCCCAAAGCCAAGTCATCTCCGGTTGCTACTATGATTTTTTTGAAGCCATGTCAAGGCATTAGAGGATTTATTCCATTTGCAAGTTCGATCTAATTCATGTTTGACTTTACCAAGTTCTTCTTTAAGTGTCCTTATCTGTTCATCCTTAGTATACATCTTATCCTTTAGTTTTCCCACATTTTCTTGTAACATGATATGAGAATGTTCAACAATCTTTTTACTAGTTCCTAGCTTTAATTTTAAGTTTTCATATTTTAGCTCTAGAATCTTAGTTTCAAGTGGATGAACATGGTTCATCAAGACAGTGTTTTTCTTTTCAGATTCACTTACTCTGATTTCCAGGTTCATGCATTTTTCTTTTAGCATTGCACACTCTTTAGAGAGTTGTTCTTTCTCTTTGGTTGTTTCTTCGGAATCATCCATGAAATCGAGTAGCAACTCAAAGAGTTTTTCTTTAGATAGGAATTTTATTTTGTTTTTTAGATGGGATATACTTACCTCTGGTTCTTCATATGATTCCTCATCAGATTCTCCAATTTCCATGAGCGCTTGTTCTTCATTCTCACCATCTTCTGATTATTCATCTGAGCTTTCTTCCCAAGCGGCAATCATAGCTTTTGTTGTGGTGTTCTTGGGTTGGACCAGTTCCTTCTTCCAGTTCCTTTTTTCAAATCTCTCCTTTTTCTATTCCACTTCCCACTGAGGACAATTCTTGATATGGTGGTCAGTCTTTCCACGCTTGTAGCATCCCTCGTTGGTTGGACTTTCTGGAGCTTTTGCTTTGTTGTAGTTTCCACCTCTTGAGATGCCCTTCTTCCTTATGAGAAAGTTTCCGAATTCTTTGGTAATCATGGTCATCTCGTCCTCCTCCAGATCTACTCCCTCAGTGATTCTCAGTGCTAGACTCCTTTCCTTCTTTGGAGCATCCATTATCATTGTCTGCCTTCTAAGTTCATAGGCAGTAAGATTTCCAATTAGCTCGTCCAATCTGAGGGTTGCCATATTTTTGGATTCCTGGATAGTAGTGATTTTACTTTCCCAGGAAATTGGTAAGACCCTAGTGAGGATCTTCTCTACTCTGTCCTCTTCAAGAATGACTCTACCAAGAGGCTTAAGTTCATTTGTTAGAGTTGTGAACCTTGTGTACATCTCTTGGATTGTCTCTCCTTCTTTCATAGTGAAGTTTTCATACTGAGAGTATAGTAGAGTACCTTTTGATCTTTTAACTTGAGGTGTTCCTTCGTCGGCTACTTGTAAGGTATCCCAAACTTCTTTGGCAGTGGTGCAGCTTTGAATCCTACTATACTCGTCTGGACCTAGTGCACAAACCATCCATTTTTTGGCCTTAGCATTTTTCTCCCATTTCTTCAGGTCCTCAACAGTGCAGTCAGCTCTAGTTTTTGGTACATCTACTCCTTCAGCAGTCTTCTTCATGGTGGCTAGAGGACCATCAATGACTATGTCCCAGAGTTCATAGTCTTCTCCAATCAAGTGATCCTTCATCTTGTTCTTCCACAGGAGTAATACTGGCCATTAAAGAGTGGTGGCCTTGCAGTTGATTGACCCTACCAGTTTCTAGGTGGTGCTATCATTTTGATATTTTCCAAGGTGTTAGCCTTTTCATGGATAACCTGATCTGATACCAATTGATGTTTTATACGTCAATACCACACAAGAGGGGGTGATTTGTTTTGTGTCCAATTTTCGAGTGTAGTCTTTATAGAAGAACCTGGTTCTTCTTGGTGTTCCAACTTCTACTGTTTGCGGAAAAGTAATTGCAGAATTTAAAGAACACATCAATTTTACGTGGAAAACATCTGGCTCAAAAGGTGAAAAAACCACGACCTACTTCCTAGTAGGATTTTCCCAAAATCTTCACTATGTCAATGAGCCAAACAGAATTTACAAAATAAACTCTTTTGTAAACCTAAGGACTAACTCTAATCCCTTTGTAGCAAACTAGCCTCTTGCTAATTGCAACAAACTTCAAGTTAACTCTAACTTGAACAGTGTGTACCTATTATAATTGATTCTAGATAAATCTGAAAGATACAATGTGTAATCACCTACTATAACCAACTAGACTCAAAAGACTACATATGGAACTGATTCTTCTAGCTGGTTCAAGTAGCTTTTATGTCGCACAAGGATTCTGCTTGCAAAATTGCTTTGATAATTTTGCTTTCAGTTCTTGTTTCATTTTTGTGTTTGTGCGTCCATTCTTCAGCATGAATGCTTCAACATTTTATAGAATTAGTAGTTGAGATGTTGTTGTTCAGTTCTAATGCAACTGTTCCTTGGTGGAAGAATTTCTGTTTATCTCAACTTTCTTGATCTTGATTTTGTCCTACCTGAAATCGAACTCCATCTTCTTATCAAGTTGCAACCTTTTCGCTTAGGAGATAACCTCTTAATTCACAGATAATGTTTATCTCCTGTGCATGGACGTTTCTCGTGCCAATGGGTCTGTTTGACTATGTTTGCCCTGATGGACCTGGTTCATCTGGGTTGGCATTTGTCAATCTTCAAAATAATTCAGTGGCTTGATTCAACAGTGTTGTTGATCCGCCTAAAGGGATTGTTGAATCAGAGTTTGAGTTGGGAAAAAAAAGAGGTCCTAAGGTTGAAAGGACATATGGCCAAAATATACCAAGCCTGGATTAGTGGGCGTCCCTCACAGTTATTTTCCACTAAATACTCTGAAAGCCTTGTCACCATCCTCCACTGTCACAAATCCAGATTCCAACTGCTGTTGATATCTCCCCACAACCTTTTCACACTCCACCTCCCATAACCACCTCAAAGGAGTCAATGAGTCACTTGGTGAGGACAATTTGAGTGAAGTTAGTGAAGGTCCCAGTAATTGTGATGTGCAACTCAGTGGCTAAAATGTCGAGCTTGGTAATTGGAAAGACACTCCTTTCTTGGGTAACCAGGGAGGAGTTTTGGTGGTTTATTTTGTTGTCATTTCTGTTGTCCGGGTTATTTCAGGGTTGTAATCCGGATATTGTCTTGTGACTCAAACCCTTCTATCCTTTTATTTTTCCTTGTTCTTTTAGTCGTAGCAATCTGTTAGTGTTATTTGTTCCAGGGTTGTAACCCAAGTTTTTCTTGCTTGTTTTTGTTGTTCACACTTTTTCACTATCAGTTTAATATAATCTCCTGTTTTCAGTTATTTCTTGTCCATTTTGTTTAGTTCTCTTTTTCTTTTTATAAGTCTTTTCATTCTGACTCTAGTGACATGACATGCACACGTAACTGTCAAACGGGTCTTAAAAGTTAGTCTAATCATGAAGCAACAAAACAAGTTTTGTGTTCGAGGGAAATAAGTAAAAATTTGGACATCTTGATATCATTTTAGGCCTGAATTGTGTGAAAGTGGGGCGATAGTTTGGGGAGTTAAGAGGACGATAGGAAATTTTTACAAGAGAGTGCGTCCCAAACAATTTGAAGCAAGCAACTTTGAGTTCAAGTGTATCTCGAGTTACCAGATAAAGCCAAGAGAGTTTGCTCCAAATTAACAGAGCACACCCATTGTGAAGAAGAGATCACACAACGAGAGTTCTGTACTTGACAAGGCACTAAAGAAAAGTGAAATGCATATCAGTGATATCAATGCCAAAGCTGCAAAAGAAATGATGTGCATGATCTTCCTTTTTCATCCTCAAGTTGCATGTGTTGTACTTGGCATTTTCAGAGATTGGTAGGCCCCCTTTCAGCTACCCAAACACTTTATACCATTTGGTACCCCTTTTGAGCCTATGCTAATTTTCTTGACCTCCCCTCTTTTGGAATCGAGTTAGAGTAAAAACAAAGAGTCATGCCCCATAATGTTTGTTTTAGAAACTTCATTCCAGAAGAAAGTTTCAAAAAAGAAAAAATAGAAAAAGAACAAAAAAACAACAAAAAAAAAAAAAAAAAAAAAAAAAAAAAAAAAAAAAAAAAAAAAAAAAAAAAAAAAAAAAAATGAAAAATAGCAGTAACAAAGAGTAGTCGTTTGAACTACGTTCGACCTGATTCTTGTCACCACAAGATACGTAGGCAACCTTATAGTTCGGTCGCACCAAATAAAATATTTCATAATCCCACGAAGTAAGAGTGGGGCAGTTTCTCTTAGAAATTCCATCTAAAAAAACAATCAAATACTCTTGTTTTAGATATTGGGGCAAAGTTTTAGAATGGATTCCAAAAGTTGTAAATAAATTAACCCCGTCGTCATAATTATTTTGAGCCTTTATGATATCCTTTATTTCAAACCCTGTCCAAAAGCCACATTACAGTCCAAAAAGACTTCCCAGATAATATTTGAGAGTGCCAAGTTAGACATGCCAGGAACATATGATACTTTTACCATGGTTAATGCCTTGCCATTTGCAGAATCAAAGGAAATACGAAGAAAAGAACAAAAATGAGAGTGTCTTATTGGTGAAAACACCATAAGGCAGCGGTGAGTTGAGAGGAATAGCAAAATGAGAGAGGCTTGATGGTGAAAACCCTTTGGGCACTACAAGTCAAATAAGCATCGTGGATCAGACAGGATAATCAGAGCATTGAAGCCCAGTTTCACAGCTTAGAGGTATAACAAGATTTGAATACTAGACTTTCTTGACAGATTAGGCCATTAATCCAAAAATGCATGTCATGGTCATTAGAGTTGGTATCCGCATCTGATAAGTTTCTACTTTGTAGTTTTCTTGTTAGATATCATGTCTTTACATTGTCCCTCACTATGTTCCTCTCGTTTAGTTCGATTCTTCTTTTTGAGTCAGTTTGGTCAGAACAAGTGAGAAATGACTTCAAAATTTTCTACCCGCTTTCCAATTGCACATAACGTAATCTGGCTAGCACAACAAAGCGGCACAAGTCAGGAAAGAACAATATGCGCACTGATTTGATAACAGTTGACGTGCTTTGGGATTCATGTGAAATTCAAAGGTTCGGTAAACATCAATTCATGAACAATACATCGGGTATAAGTTATTGGGCTTGAACGGATCAGAGGTGTTTTCATTTGTAAGGGTTGACAGATAAAGTGGTTAACCAATAACAAGCAAGGTTTTCCGAGTCAAAACCAAGGTTAATCATGGCAAGTGCAGGAGTAATCTCCCTCAATGTCAAGGCCACAAACCAACCACCACATTTTAAACTCACAAGTTTTCTTTGTATGAAACAGGGACGAAGATTGTGTCCAAATCAAAGCTTGGAAGCTTGAATCTTTCAGGTGTCATGCCCAATTTTGTCAGCACAAAGGCTGTTTGAGAATGTTTTTTTTTACCTCCTAGGCATCCCCTAGTTGAGAATATCATCACTACTCAAGAATTTGCTCTAGTTGAGAAGAACCATCTCCTAGACATCACACTAGTTGGGAAGAATCTTTAGTTTTCCTTAAGTTCAGAAGTCCTGCCTGGAGAATAGGGTCGGTTTTAGTTTCCTCCAGTTGTTAGTCTTTAGTTTTCTTAAGTTCAGGAGTCCCGCCTGGAGAATAGGGTCAGTTTTAGTTTCCACCAATTGTTAGTCTTTAGTTTTATTAAGTTCAGGGGTCCCGCTTGGAGAATAGGGTCAATTGTTAGTTTCCTTAAGTTTTAATCTCTAGTTTTTCTTGGTTCAGGGGCTCCGCCTGGAGAATAGGGTCAATTGTTAGTTTCCTTAAGTTTTAATCTCTATCTTTTCTTGAGTTCAGGGGTCCCGCCTGGAGAATAGGGTCAGGTTTTAGTTAGTCAGACTCAGTTTTTGGTTTAATCAGAACGAAGCATGATAGTGACAGAAGAGGACACCTTCAGCAACAATGCCACGAGCTAACCACCAAGTTTTCAAACTAACAAGATTTCATTTGTTTGAGACACGGGCAAGAAAATTTGTTCAATCTGCAGGGTTCCTCCGTATGGAAAGCATGGTTCAGGGGCAAGGAATTTTCTTCTTTCAGCGAAGATCTTCCAGAAAGAGAGCAGGGCTCAGATAAGTTCATCTTCAGTTTTCAGGACCCTCTTGGAAAATGGGATTTAGTTTTAAAATTATCAGGACCCTCCTGGATAATGGGATTTAGGTTTTAAATTTTAGGACCCTCCTAGATAAAGGGATTTGATTTAAGTTTTTAGGACCCACCTGGAAAATAGGATTCAACTAACACTCACAAATGTTCCCAGTACAAACTGGGGCAGCAATTTTTCTTTGTTTTGTCTGTTTTGTTGTGATTGCAGGCACCCACCTAGAGAATAAGGTGAATTCAATTTTCAAGTTCAAGAGGCATCAGGAGCCCGCCTGAAGAACAGGGTCAGTGTTCAACTTTCAATTTCAAGTTAGAGAAGCATCAGGAGAATCCCGCCTGAAGAACAGGGTCGACTTTCAGTTTACATTTTCAAGCTCAACAGGCATCAGGAGCCCGCCTGAAGAACAGGGTCAGTGTTCAACTTTCAATTTCAAGTTAGAGAAGCATCAGGAGAATCCCGCCTGAAGAACAGGGTCGACTTTCAGTTTACATTTTCAAGCTCAACAGGCATCAGGAGCCCGCCTGAAGAACAGGGTCAGTGTTCAGTTTTCAATTTCGAATTCAAGAGGCATCAGGAGAATCCCGCCTGAAGAACAGGGTCAACTTTCAGTTTACAATTTCAAGTTAGAGAAGCATCAGGAGAATCCCGCCTGAAGAACAGGGTCAACTTTCAGTTTACAATTTCAAGTTAGAGAAGCATCAGGAGACCGCCTGAAGAACAAGGTCCACTTTCAATTTCCTAGTTCAAGAAGCATCAGGAAAGCCCGCCTGAAGAACAGTGTCAACTTTTAATTTTCAAGTTCAAGAGGCATCAAGAGCCTGCCTGAAGAACAGGTTCACAATTTCAAGTTAGAGAGGCATCAGGAGAATCCCTCCTGAAGAACAAGGTCAATTTTCAATTTCCATGTTCAAGAAGCATCAGGAGAATCCCGCTTGAAGAACAGGGTCAGTGTTCAATTTTCAATTTCGAGTTCAAGAGGCATCAGGAGAATCCCGCCTGAAGAATAGGGTCAGCATTCGATTTTCAAGTTCAAGTTAGATAAGTATCAGGAGAATCCCGCCCGAAGAACAGGGTCAAGTTTCAGTTTCAAGTTTAAGTCAGAAGCAGCAGGGACCCGCTTGAAGAATAGGGTCAACCTCCAGTCTTTAAGTCAAATCAGAAGTAGCACGAGCCGCCTGAAAGACAAGGTTTGCGAGCTTAAGTCTACTCCAAGTTCAAGTTTATTTCAAGTACAGGAAGCAGGGTTCCCGCCTGAAGAATAAGGTCAACTTCCAGTTTTCTTCAAATTCAAGTCAGCAGGATGCCCACCTGAAGAATATGGTGAATTTTCAGTTTTGTGTTGAAGGATCAAGTAGAAATTCAAGGAATACTCGAGACAAGAAGTAGATAGGATCTTGTATTTTTCTTTATTTTGCTGTAATTTTTCCTTTTATCTTTGATGTAATGGCAGGAACCGCGGACCGGAACCTCGAAGGCACTTCACTCGACACTCCACCTCGGTATCCTCCTCCGTCATTCTTCCTACCTATGAACTACACGTGGCCTGATTCCTTTATACCCAAGGATATGTAGGCAGCTCAGATACCAGGGCTCGGTCACATTCTCCTTTCTTTTAGTTTTAGGTCTTTCTAAATAAGGGTCGGGTCAAAAAACATGTCTAGTCGTTCTTTGTCTGAAAACTCTTCGTGTTTCCAGTCAAAGAGGATTAGTTGTAGACATGTAAGTTTTGACCCTTCCCCAAATTTTATACATTTTAGCGTTTAAATATTTAGTGTATGCCTAATATCGTTATTTTAACTAGTTTAAACTCTTTTACTTAATTTTATCACAAAAATTAAAAAAATACAAAAATAGTTTTATTTTTCTTTATTTAATTAAGGTGTTAGGTATTTTTAATAGTTATTATTGTAGGAGTTAATATTTTAATCTGTTAGAGTTAAATGGCCACTTTTAAAAGGTAAATTCGGCAAAACATTTCGCCAATTCAGACCTAGCCCATTAGCCCAAATAACCCCTTAGCCCATACCCACTACCCTATATACTAACCCTAAAAGACCTTCTTCACACACACACCCTAAGAGAAGACACCCAAAAAAACCTTCAGACCCTAACAGAAGAACGCTTATCTTTTTCTTCAACCTAAAATAAACCCTAATCTCCACAACTACCCCAGCACCTTCGTCTCCACCCTCAACCAACAACACTACAGCCGCCAAACCCCCTCCCAATCGCTGCCAGCCCTTCACCCCTACACACCTGCCGCTGGTACCAGCAGCACACAACCTTGGACACACTGGACACTCCCATGAACACCTTTTCTCCCTGAACCAAGACAGAACCTTAACTCTTCACCAACAGCCCTTTCTTGCTCAAAAGACAGCAGCCCCTTCTTCTTCAACCAAGCAAAATTGACACCCAACAACAACCATGAAATCTGCCCGAAACCGACCCCAATAACCAGGAAAAAGCAGCCACAAATAGCTTGTTTTTCAGTCTGTTTGTCGCCGAGTTTTCGGCGAGTCAGAGGTGCTCCAAGTTTGAGTTTGAGTCCGCCGGCGAGTTCGAGTTCCTCGTTTGAATTCAATGTTCGAGTCACTTGAGGTTCGAAGCATTTCGGGTAGTTTGAGGTCCCTTCGTGGTCCCGTCGGCTGCTCGTTCGTTGTTCTTTAGTCGAGTTTGTGTAGTTGTCGATGAGTTCTTGTTGAACTTCTGCCTTTGTATTATAGAAGTTTTCATCTGTAAAAAGGTTTGTTCCTTTTCTCTGCTACTATGTACTTTAATTGACATTTAAAGTCATCTTTATCATATTTCTATATTTTGTTTAACAATTATGTAAGCTTAGCTTCAGTCTTTAGTTAATGTATAGTGCTTTAGTCGTCCAGTCTAATTAGTTGTTTGTGTGAGATTAATTAGTTTGTCAATCTTGAAGCATGACTAATGAATTAGATTCAAGAAGGTGAATTTGTCTTCATAAATAGGAGTAGTAATTTTCCTTGGCCTACAAGGAATTTGATAAAAATAGAAGATGGATTTAGATATGAGGAAAGAGGGAAATAGGAATATTCATTTCTGGACACTCTTGTTTTTGATGTGTCATATATATGTTGTTCATGACCAAGAGCATACAAATATATAATTGTTAAGTTGGTGTGTTCCTGCTTTGAATCTATTAGCATGCGTATAGTTTTGTTATGTTATTTTTGGAAAATATAGTGGAAGAAAAAAGTATGGACCCGGATAGGAGCATCGTACAAATGTTGGACCTTAGATAATTTTTCTTGTTGTCGTGATTATGGGTACGGTTCCCGTGACATAGTCATGATACGTAACTCCAAAATTCGAGTGCATGCTGGCATGACTTGACCATCAAACCGTTAAATTAAATAAATTATCGTGACTATGGGTACGACTTCCATGGCGTAGTCACATCTACGTAACTCAAAAATTCGAGTGCACGTTGGCGTGACTCGACCCACCCTACTTCAATTATTTAAGATAAACACGTTGTGAATCACGGGTGCGTTTCACGCGGCGTGATTTGCGATGTGTACTAAATAATTAAAAGCGGCTAAAAGGTTAAAGAGGCACAATAAGCTTAAAAATATGTAATTAATCAGATAATTAGGCCAATTAATAATATTTAAGCGATCGTGCTAAAACCACAAAATCCGGGAATGCCTAACACCTTCTCCCGGGTTAACAGAATTCCTTACCCAGATTTCTGTGTTTCACGGACTGTAAAACATAGTCAAACTTCCTCGATTCGGGATTTTAAACCGGTGACTTGGGACACCATATAATTATCCCAAGTGGCGACTCTGAATTTGAATAAATAATCTTGTTTCGATTATTGTCACTTTAATTGGAAAAACTCTCTTATATACCTTTTTCGGGAAAAAGAAGGTGTGACAGTAATAAGCATGACTGAGTTCACAAATTATTTACTAACATAGTGTGAGAATAGTGTAAAAATACCTCTGAGGGTCTAAACAGATCGGCACAAGTCCCCAAACATGGCTTATAGCCCATAAATAAGTACAAGTCTATAAAATACAGGATATCTCATGATTTCAAATCAATTATGCGGCTTAATAGTCTCTACGGGACGGACCGAGTCACAATCCCTATCGGTGCACGCCCACACGCTCGTCGCCTAGCATGTGTGTCACCTCATTTACCAAAACAATACAAAATATCGGGGTTTTATACCCTCAGGCCTAGAGTTACAATCGTTACTTACCTCAAAACGGTCCGAAAACTACTCCGCGATGCTCTTGCCCCTCGAATCGGCTCCCAAATGCTCCGAGTCTATCAAAATCAGATTAATAACATCAAAATATGCTAGGGTAACGAAACCCAATCGAAAACTATCAAAATTAGGAACAATTCCCGAATTTGGCCAAACCCGACGCCCGGGTCCACGTCTCGAAATTCGATAAATTTTACACCACAAGAATCCCCATTCTCCCACGAGTCTACACATACCAAGAACACTAAAATCGGACTCCAAATGACCACTTAAATTCCCATTTAAAGTCTCCAAATTCCCATGCCCTAACTCCCCCAATTTGGGTTTAATTTCAAGTGAATATGCTTAGAAATCAATATATTATCGAGTTATAAAGTCAAGAATATTACCTCCCAGCGATCCCCCTTTGCTTTCCTCAAAAATATCTCTCAAAATCTTCAATCCCGTTCAAAAATGGTGAAAAAGTGGTGAAGGGTTGCGGATTGGGCTATTTCCAGCTCCAGGTTTTTCCTCAGTGCGTTCGCGTGAGGAGCACCGCGTTCGCATAGAGCTGCCCATTCTCCCCCATGCGATCGCAGCCCAGGCCCCGCGTTCGCACAGAGCAAAACACCCAGCATGCCCACGTGCCTCACACTTGTGCGATCGCACCAGGCCTCACGCGTTCGCAATACTTCCTCCTGCCCTCTCTTCGCGATCGCGGCCCCACTTTGGTGATCGCATAGAAAAAATCCTTCTGCCTCACAAACGAGCCTATGCGATCGCATACAATTCCTCGCGATCGCATCGGAGAAAACCAGACCTGAACAACACCAGCAAAACTGCAACTTTTTACACCCAAACTTGGTCCGTTCACCCACCCCCCCTCCTCCGAAATACACCCGAGGCCCCCGGGACCCCAACCAAACATACCAACACATCCAATAACCTCATTCAAAGTTAGTCGAGCCTTGGTAACACCAAAAACAACGCAAAAACACCAAAATCACATCAAATCCAAGCCTATGAACTTTGAATTTTCTAAATTTCACCAAGGATGCCGAAACTATCCAAAACACACCCGATTGACCTGAAAATTTGCACACATATCCAAAATGACTTTACGAACCTGATCCAACTCCCGGAATTCCATTCCGACCCCGATAGCCTATTTTCCACTGCCGACCGAAAATCGCCAAAAACTAACTTTCGCCAATTCAAGCCTAATTCTATATCGGACCTCCAAACTACATTCCGAACACACTCCTAAGTCCCAAATCACCTAACGAAGCTATCTGAGCCAGAAAATCCACAATCCGAGGTCGTTTACCAACAAGTCAACACCCTGTTGACATTTTTCAACTAATAAGCCAATTTAAGAGACTAAGTGTCTCAATTCTCACTACGATCATTCCGAACCCGAACCAACCGACCCAACATATCATAAACAGTCTAAACAATGCATGAAAAGGCAAAAATAGGAATAACGGGGCAAATTCTACGGACGACCGGTCGGGTCGTTACATTCTCCCCCTCTTAAACAAACGTTCATCCTCGAACGGGTCTAGAAACATACCTAGAGTCTCAAACAAGTGAGGATATCTGCTCTGCATCTCCCGCTCAGTCTCCCAGGTGGCCTCCTCCACTGTCTGCCCTCTCCACTGTACCTTCACTGAAGCTATATCATTGGACCTCAACTTCCTGACCTGACGACCCAAAATAGCCACCGGCTCCACCTCGTAGGACATATCACCCTCAAGTTGAACGGTGTTGAAGTCTAAAACATGAGATGGGTCACCAATATACTTTCGAAGCATCGAAAACACCGGATTAACACTCGATAAGCTGGGTGGCAAGGCAAGTCTATAAGCCACCTCTCCAATCTACTGAAGCACCTCAAAAGGCCCAATGAACCGGGGACTCAGCTTTCCCCTCTTCCCGAACCTCATAACACCTTTCATGGGTGACACCTTCAGTAGTGCCTTCTCTCCCTCCATGAAAGACACATCCCGAACCTTCCGGTCCGCATAACTCTTCTACCTAGACTGCGTCGCGCGAAGTCGCTCCTGAATCAACTTCACCTTATCCAACACATCCTGAACCAAGTCTGTGCCCAATAGCCTGGCCTCACCCGGCTCAAACCAACCAACCGGAGATCTACACCTCCTACCATATAAAGCCTCGTACGGAGCCATCTGAATATTGGAATGGTAACTATTATTATAAGCAAACTCCGCGAGTGGCAGAAACTGGTCCCATGACCCCCCCCCCCCAAATCAATGACACAGGCACGTAACATGTCCTCCAAAATCTGAATCATACGCTTTGACTGCCCGTCGGTTCGAGGATTAAACGTTGTGCTCAACTCAACCCGAGTACCCAACTCTCTCTGCACGGCTCTCCAAAACTGAGATGTGAACTGAGTACCTCTGTCCGAAATGATAGAAATTGGAACCCCATGCAATCGGATAATCTCCCTAATATAAATCTCAGTTAACCGCTCCGAAGAATAAGTAGTACCAACAGAAATGAAGTGCACGGACTTGGTCATCTGATCCAAAATGACCCATATAGCATCAAAATCTCCTCGAAGTCCGTGGGAGCTCAACTACAAAGTCCGTGGTGATCCGCTCCCACTTCCACTCCGGAATATCTAACCTCTGAAGTAATCCACCTGGACTCTAGTGCTCATACTTGACCTGCTGGCAGTTGAGACACCGGGCTACAAACTCAACAATATCCTTCTTTATCCGCCGCCACCAATAATGTTGTCTCAGATCCTGGTACATCTTCGCGGCACCCGGATGGATGGAATACCGCGAGCTATGAGCCTTTGCTAAAAAATCAACTCTCGAAGTACATCCACATTGGGCACGCAAATACGACCCTGCATCCTCATGACCCTGTCATCACCAATAGTCACATCCCTGGCATCACCTCGACGGACCCTGTCTTGAAGGACTAGAAAGTG
This sequence comes from Nicotiana undulata, assembly GCA_005239495.1. Classification (NCBI taxonomy): domain Eukaryota; kingdom Viridiplantae; phylum Streptophyta; class Magnoliopsida; order Solanales; family Solanaceae; genus Nicotiana; species Nicotiana undulata. Next base: position 37,405 of record ML258786.1, on the reverse strand, counting down.
TCGGTCATCATATTGGCGTGCTTTAGTCTGATCATAAAGAGAATACCTAGAAGCTACATAAGCCAATACCCGCGGGGGCTCCGACAAATCCAATCTCACCAACTGACCTGCTAAGGCCTGAACATCAAGTGCTAAAGGTCGCTCTACTGCTGGAAGGTAGGCCAGACTCCCCAAACTCTATACTCTGCGACTCAGGGCATCGGCCACTACATTGGCCTTCCCCGGATGACATAGAATAGTGAGGTCATAGTCCTTGAGAAGCTCCAACCATCTCCTCTTACGCAAATTCAAGTCCTTCTGCCTAAGAAGATACTACAAACTACGATGATCAGTGAAAATCTCACAAGGCACTCCATACAAATAATGGCGCCAAATCTTCAAGGCATGAACTATGGCAGCTAACTCAAGATCGTGCACTGGATAATTTTTCTCGTGCACCTTCAACTGCCTAGACGCGTAGGCAATCACCCTACTGTCCTGCATCAATACCGCTCCCAAGCCAACTCTAGAAGCATCATAGTAGATTGTATAAGAACCTGAACCAGTAGGCAAAACCAACACCAGAGTTGTAGTCAAAGCTGACTTGAGCTTCTGAAAGCTCTCCTTACACTCCTCAGTCCACCTGAACTGAGCACCCTTCTGTGTCAGTCTGGTCATAGGTGTTGTAATAGATGAAAATCCCTCTACGAAACGACGATAGTACCCTGCCAAACCAAGGAAGCTGCGAATCTCGGTAGCTGACGACGGTCTAGGCCAACTCTGCACCGCCTCCACCTTCTTCGGATCTACCTTGATCCCATCACAAGACACCACATGGCCCAAAAATGCAACTGAATCAAGCCAGAATTCACACTTCGAAAACTTTTCATACAACTTCCTCTCCATCAGAGTCTGAAGCACAACTCTCAAATGCTGCTCATGATCCTCCAGAGACCGGGAATATACCAAGATGTCATCAATAAACACGATAAAGAAGTAATCAAGATAAGGTCGGAACACACTGTGCATCAAGTGCATAAAGGTTGTTGGGGCATTGGTCAGCCCAAATGACATAACAAGAAACTCATAATGACCATATTTGGTCCTGAAAGCAGTCTTTGGGATGTCCGAGTCCCGAATCTTCAACTGATGATACCCGAATCTCAAGTCAATCTTAGAGAACACTCTGGCTCCTTGAAGTTGGTCAAAAAGATCATCAATATGAGGAAAAGGATACCGGTTCTTAACCGTAACCTTGTTCAGCTGCCGATAATCAATACACATGCGCATGGAACCATCCTTCTTATTCACAAACAACACTGGTGCACCCCAAAGTGACACATTAGGCCTAATGAACCCCTTATCTAGGAGTTCTTGAAGTTGTTAATTCACTTCCTTCAACTCTGTTGGTTCCATACGATAAGGTGGAGTAGAAATAGGTTGAGTGCTTGGCACCAGATCAATACCAAAATCAATATCCCGGTCAGGTGGCATGACCGGCAGGTATGCCGGGAACACGTCCGGAAAATCACTGACCACCGGAACAGAATCAACAGCAGGAGCCTCACCACTAACATCCCTCACAAAAGCCAGATACGATAAACATCCCTTCTCAACTATACGCTGAGACTTCAGGTAAGAAATCACCCTGCTAGGCACATACTCAGTAGAACCTCTCCACTCAACTCTCGTAACTCCAAGAATAGTCAAGGTCACGGTCTTAGCGTGACAATCAAGAATAGCATGACACGGAGATAGCCAATCCATGCATCCATGCCCAGTATCACATCAAACTCAACCATGTTGAGTAACAATAGGTCCACTCGGGTCTCCAGACCCCCCAATAGATATCAAAAACGCCCGATACACATGGTCTACAATAATAGTATCACTCACGGGAGTCGACACATGAATAGACGTAACTAAAGACTCACGGGGCATATCCAGGAAATGTGCAAAATAAGACGAGACATATGAATATGTAGGACCAGGGTCAAATCGGGCTAAAGCATCTCGGTGATAGACTGATATAATACCTGTGATCACTGCTTCGGAGGCCATAGCATCAGGCATGGCTAGAAGTGCATAGGTACGAGCCTGACCGCCACCTGCTCGACCTCACCCTCTAAAGCGGCCTCTAGCTGACTGGCTCCCACCCCTAGCTGCCTGGGTGTGTGGTGAAGTAACCGGAGCTAAAGTCGAAGGTTGGCTCCTCAACTGATATCGATCTCCAAGAAGATGAGGACACTGCCTCCTCATATGCCCGAACTCTCCGAACTCATAACAACTCCCTAGTGCAGGAGACGGGGACTGAAAGGAACCCTTGGAACCGAAATAACCGCCCGAAGAACCATGCATAGAAGAACCCTAGAATGATGATGCTCTGGAGGAACTCTGAGCTGGAAGGGCACTAAATGAAGAACGGCCCGGATGAGAGCTGCGGGGGCCCTACCCGATGATGCGCCACTATAAGCTGGGCGAACTGGCTGAGGAGGACTAAATGGGTGGCCTCTACTGTGCTGAAACTGCCCTCTGGAAATAGTACCACTGAAAATACCAGATCCCTGAGGCCTCTTGGCCTCCCTCTCCTCTCGCTCCTGTCGGCGAACTGACTCAATATCTCGAGCAATATCAACAACCTGCTCGAAGGTAGCACCTGACACCCTCTCTCTAGTCATCAAAATGCGGAGCTGATAAGTGAGGACATCCACGAACCTCCTGATCCTCTCCCTATCATTAGGGACTAACTCAGTAGCATGACGAGCCAACTCTGAAAACTGCATCTCATACTGCATCATTGAGCGTCACTGATAGCTCTCCCTGACGCAACTGCTCAAACACTTACGTTGCTCCTCCCGGTGAGACTAGGGAACATACTTCTCCAAAAAGATAGTGGAGAACTGCTTACAGGTGAGGGGTGTTGAACCAACGGGCCTACGCATCTCAAAAGACTCCCACCAAGTGAAAGCAGCACCAGAAAACTGAAATGTAGCAAACAAGACCCCACTAGTCTCTAGAATCCCAGCAGTACGAAGTATCCTCTGACACTTATCCATAAAACCCTGGGCATCCTCGCCCTCTACGCCGCTGAATGTCGGAGGCTGAAGTCTACTAAACCTCTCCAGCATGCGCTGCTCATCCTCTGGCATAGATGGAACCACAAAGTCCTAAACTAGAGCAACCGGCTGGGTTGGAACTACCCCCGGTGTCTGAAGGCCCTGTACAACCTGCTCATGTGTCCGGGCAGCTGGAGTCTGACTGCCTCCCCCGGCCTGAGATGTAGCAGCAGTAGTAGACACAACAACTGCCTGAGAAAGGCTAGTACATACTTTCAAGATCTGAGTTAGGGTCTCCGGAAGACCCATAATACCCCCCAGCGGGAACCTGATCCTGAATAGTAAGAGGATCCACTGGTACTGCCCCGGCTGCTGTGCGGGCTGGTCCCCTACCTCTACCATGGCCTCCACCGCGGCCTCGACTTCTCGTTGGTCTAGCCGGTGTCTGGTCACCCTGATCAGTAGCACGTGTCCTCACCATCTGTGAGAGAATGAAACAACAGAAGTTTAGATTTCCAGAATCAATAGAATGGCACGACATAATTCAAGAAAATGAGATGTTTCCTAAGAGTTCTATAGCCCTCGAAGATAAGTACAGACGTCTCCATACCAATCCGCAAGACTCTACTAAACCTACTCATGACCGTTGAGTCCTATGTAACCTATTGCTTTGATACCAACTTGTCACGACCCCAAATCAATATGGTACGTGATGGCGCCTATCGTGAAACTAGGCTAGCCCTCTAACACAATAAAATCAGCATTTTTTGTTTGAAATAAATATTGTCTCATATATTAATAAAGATTTACATTCAAGTCGAGTTCAACAATAATATCAACCAAAGCAATCAGTCTAAACCGCCCCCAGACCTCGGGAGTCAACTGTCATGAGCATCTAATACAGTAAATACAAAGTATCAAAATGTAACTTTGCCACTAATACAGGTCCAAAAACATCAGAAGTCTAGGAATAGGAAGGGAAAGGAGGTCAAATGTGGACGTTGAGTAGCTACCTCGATCCCTGATCAACTCCGAAGCACACGAGAAATCAACTAGCGAGTTGGCCCAGTACTTGGATCTGCGCACAAAGGTGTAGGGAGTAACGTGAGTACACCAACTCAGTAAGTAACCAAAGTAACTAAAAACTTGAGTGCAGTGACGAGCATTTATAAATAATAATTTCATAAAACAGTATTTCAGCTTTTATTAGAAGGCTCAGTAAAAGAAGAGTGGGAAAAACAGTAAAATTCACAATGTAACAGCCTTCCCGGCACAGTATCACTCATAACAAGGTATCTCAGTCACTCATGACTCCACTATCAATATTTCATGCTCACACTAAGCACTCTCACACCTCAAGTACCAGTTATCCACCTAAAATATGTTGCGGCGTGCAGCCCGGTCCATATAACATATGATGTGGCATACAGCCCGATCCAATATATATAGTCGACTGTGCTCACTGGGGGTGTACAGACTCCGGAGGGGTTCCTACAGCCTAAGCACTATGTTGTTGCGTCGTGCAGCCCGATCCAATATACATATGCTGCGGCGCGCAGCCCGATCCATATAATATTTGTTGTGGCGTGCAGCCCAATCCACAACTATCCTCATAATCTCGACTCTCGGCCTCGCTCAGTCATCCTCTCAAGCCACTCGGGAAACTCATCTCAACATCACGGGACTCAGCCCAAAATACCTCACAGTACTCTAAACAGTGTAATAACAGTAAAAATAGCAACAAGTAGTAAGCATGACTGAGTTCACAAATTATTTACTAACATAGTGTGAGAATAGTGTGAAAATACCCCTGAGGGTCTAAACAGATCGACACAAGGCGCCAAGCATGGCTTACAGCCCATAAATAAGTACAAGTCTATAAAATACAGGATATCTCATGATTTCAACTCAATTATGCGGCTTAATAGTCGCTATGGGGCGGACTGAGTCACAATCCCTATCGCTGCATGCCCACACGCTCGTCACCTAGCATGTGTGTCACCACATTTACCAAAATAATACAAAATACCGGGGTTTTATACCCTCAGGTCTAGAGTTACAATCGTTACTTACCTCAAAACGGTCTGAAAACTACTCCGCGATGCTCTTTCCCCTCGAATCGGCTCCCAAATGCTCCGAGTCTATCAAAATCATATTAATAACATCAAAATATGCTAGGGAGACAAAACACAATCGAAAACTATCAAAATTAGACACAATTCCCGAATTTGGCCAAACCCGACCCTGGGCCCACGTCTCGAAATTCAATAAATTTTACACCACAAGAATCCTCATCCTCCCACGAGTCTACACATACCAAGAACACTAAAATCGGACTCCAAATGACCCCTCAAATTCCCATTTAAAGGCTCCATAAATTCTCATGCCTTAACTCCCCCAATTTGGGTTTAATTTCAGGTGAAATTGCTTAGAAATCAATATATTATCGAGTTATAAAGTCAATAATATTACCTCCCAGCGATTCCCATTTGGTTTCCTCAAAAATCTCTCTCAAAATCTTCAATCCCGTTCAAAAATGGTGAAAAAGTGGTGAAGGGTCGCGGATGGGGCTATTTTAATACACAGCCCAGCTCCAGGTTTTTCCTCAGTGTGTTCGCGTGAGGAGCACCGCGTTTGCATAGCATTGCCCATGCTCCTCCACGCGATCGCATCCTAGGCCCCGCGTTCGCATAGAGCAAAACACCAAGCCTGCCCACGCGTCTCACACTTGTGAGATCGCACTAGGCCCCATGCGTTCGCACAGCTTCCTCCTGCCCTCACTTCGCGATCATAGCCCCACTTTTTAGATCGCATAGAACAAATCCTGCTGCCTCACAAACGAGCCTATGCGATCGCATACAATTCCCCGTGATCGCATAGGAGAAAACCAGACCTGAACAACAACACCAAAACTGCAACTTTTTACACCCAAACTTGGTCCGTTCACCCCCCCAAACACACCCGAGGCCCCCGGGACCCCAACCAAACATACCAACACAT
>ML258786.1:0-31355 GCA_005239495.1 Nicotiana undulata | reverse complement strand
CGGCCCCCTCCCCCCCCCCCCCCCCCCGAAATACACCCGAGGCCCCCGGGACCCCAACCAAACATACCAACACATCCAATAGCCTCATTCAAAGTTAGTCAAGCCTTTGTAATACCAAAAACAACACAAAAACACCAAAATCACATCAATTCCAAGCCTATGAACTTTGAATTTTCTAAATTTCACCAAGGATGCCGAAACTATCCAAAACACACCTGATTGACCTGAAAATTTGCACACATATCCAAAATGACGTTATGAACCTGCTCCAAATTCCGGATTTCTATTCCGACCCCGATAGCCTATATTCCACTGCCAATCGAAAATCGCCAAAAACTAACTTTCGCCAATACAAGCCTCATTCTACACCGGACCTCCAAACTACATTCTGAACACGCTCCTAAGTCACAAATCACCTAACGAAGCTATCCGAGCCATAAAATCCACAATCCGTGGTCGTTTACCAACAAGTAAACACCCCGTTGATGTTTTTCAACTATTAAGCCAACTTAAGAGATTAAGTGTCTCAATTCTCACTACCATCATTCTGAACCCGAACTAACCGACCCCAACACATCATAAGCAGTTTAAACAATGCATGACAAGGAAAAAACAGGAATAACGGGGCAAATTCTACGGAACGACCGGCCGGGTCGTTACATAAGGGTTGGTTGTGTGACTTATGGTTCTTTAGGTATACACCAAAGTTCGACGGTTCAAAGATATGAAATCTACTTATTGACCGAGTATATCCGACATAAGTTCACTATGGAAAGTTCAAAGGGAAACCTACTTATCCAGATGCAATTAATCCTTGCTTGCGAATCACATAGTTTTTCATGCATATTTTCGTGAAATATCAATTCCCCATTCATGTGGGGGATTGTTGGGTTTTTTTGCGCATTAATATGGATTAAAAGAGGGTGAATGGGAAATTGAGGGAAAAATAAAATAGTTGAGTAATATTTGAGTTTCCCTCCTTGAAAAAGGGACATTGTCCCATATTGGAAGAAGAAGAGGTTTTTGATGGGTATATAAGCAATTGCTCTTCTTCTAGCTCTTAAAGAGTTTAGAAGAAGGCAAGCCTCGTGTCGTCGTCGTCGCTTGGCTTGACTTCGGCTTTGTATTCGAATTTTTTTTTTTGACTAAATTTATTTGTTAATAGTAAAATATTAACAGAAATGTTATTAAATATCCGTTTTAGTAACAGAATATTAGTATTAAATCCAACGATCCGTTATCCATTTTTTGATTTTGTAACTGAAAATTAACCTCCCTCTTGAATTCCCGGTTTATTATTGCGTAAATAGCTATTTATGTTATGGAATTTATGTTATGGCCGTTTTGCATAAACAGCCATTCTGAAGAGTTGCACCTCTTCAGTTTTAAGCCCAACATTGGCTATAAATACCAGTCCATTCTCTCAGATTTTCCATACGAATTTCTGAGCTCTCCTCATTTCTTCTGCATAATTTTTAACTTCAAAGAAAGCAACAGTAAGTGTGATTTGCTAACAAACTTTGTGTTCGCTGAAACACTGGGGTTTGAAGCACCACTACACTAGTGTGTAATTCGTTCTATCATGGGTGGAAATAATCCATAACCTTGGGTACTAGGAGGGGATTAAATTCCTTAAGAAAACGCTGTGAATTGAGTGGGCTCGGATTAGCTTTTGTTTCGTTTAAATTTTTGTTTATATGTTATTTTATTTTCTCCAGAATTATTTTACAAATACAGTATACTAACATGCAAGCTTAAGGAATTTAATTATTTTCTATATTTGTGTTATACTCATTGTTCCTGGAGAGTAAAACCTTTGTGGTTTTCTACTCTATTGGAGATTAAAATTTACGTGATTTTAACGTTTGTTTGTGTCATTCTTTTACATAAATGACGAATGACAACAGAAAGCAGATTGTTCCTATGGTAAGTGCCAATGCATCAACAAGTAGAACAACACTGGCAATGGCACCGGTAGAAAAATTCAGAAAATTATCGGGGATTGATTTCAAGTGGTGGAAGCAGAAGATGTTTTTCTACTAGACTACTTTAAGTCTACAGAAGTTCATTAAGGAAGATGTTCTTGTTCATCTCGATGAAACTCCAGAGAATGAACGCTTTCTCGTGATTGAGGTGTGAAAGCATTCTGATTTTCTGTGTAAGAATTATATTCTTAGCAAACTAGAGGACAATCTGTGTAATGTCTGCAGTGGTATGGAGACGTCAAAAGAACTGTGGATTGCGCTTGAAAGGAAATACAAAACTGAAGATGTCGGGTTGAAGAAGTTCGTTGCCGCAATATTTTTGGACTACAAAATGGTAGATAGCAAGTTTGTTATTACCCAAGTTCAGGAATTGCAAGTGATTATTCAGGATCTCCTTGATGAAGGTATAAGTCGAACTAATTCTGATGTTGAAAGTAGTAATTTTAGTATTTTTACTAACAGAAGTTTCATTGAAGGTCTTGTCATCAATGAAGCATTCCAAGTTGCAGCGATTATTGAGAAGTTGCCTCCTTTATGGAAGGACTTCAAAAGCTACTTGAAACCCAAACGCAAGGAGATGTCGCTTGAAGATCTCATTGTTCGGTTGAGAATTGAAGAGGACAACAAAGCTGCAAAAAAGAGAGGCCGTGGAAACTCAACAATAATGGGAACAAACATTGTTGAGGATACTCCTCAAAATTAGAGGGAAGAGGAAGCAGGCTTCTGGACCGAAAAGCAACCCAAGCAAGAAGCGGTTCAACGAAAATTGCTACAACTGTGGGAAAGTTGGACACAAATCTACATATTGTCGTGCTCCGAAGAAAGACAAGAAGAAGGGTCAAGCAAACATGGTTGAAAAGCATGAAGATGTTGATGACTTGTGTGCTTTGCTTTCTGAATGCAGCCTGGTGGGAAATACTAAGGTGTGGTGGATTGGTTCTGGAGCCACTCTCCATGTTTGTGCTGTTAGAGAAGCATTTGCTACATATGGTCCTGTTTGACCCAAAGAGACACTTTCTATGGGAAATGGTGCAACGACTAAAATTGAAGGATGTGGGAAGATATTTCTCAAAATGACTTCTGGAAAAGTGGTGACTTTGAACAACGTCCTTCATGTTCCCGAGATTAGGAAGAACTTAGTCTCTGCTGGACTTCTTGTTAAGAATGGTTTTGAGTGTGTTTTTGTATCTGATAAGGTTGTAATAAGTAAAAACGAAATGTTTGTAGGAAAAGGTTACCTCACTGAGGGTCTTTTCAAGCTGAATGTAATGGTTGGTGAGAATAATAATAAACTTTCAGCTTCGTCTTACTTACTTGAGTCAAATGAACTATGGCATATACGTTTCNAGTCAAATGAATTATGGCATGTACGTTTGGGTCATGTCAATTATAAAACCTTGCGAAAAATGATTAATTTGGAAGTATTGCCTAAGTTTGAATGCGACAAATCAAAATGTCAAATATGTGTGGAATCTAAGTATGTTAAACATACTTATAAGTCAGTTGAAAGGAATTCAAATCCTTTAGACTTAATTCACCCAGATATTTGCGACATGAAGTAAATACCATCTCGCGGTGGAAAGAAGTATTTCATAACTTTTATTGACGATAGTACTCGATATTGCTATATTTACTTACTTAATAGTAAAGATGAAGCAATAGACGCATTCAAGCAATACAAAAGTGAAGTTGAAACGCAACTTAACAAGAAAATAAAAATGATAAGAAGTGATAGGGGTGGTGAATATGAATCTCCTTTTGAAGAAATATGTTTAGAATATGGAATTATTCATCAAACAACGGCCCCATACACGCCCCAATCCAATGGGATTGCGGAAAGAAAGAATCGTACTTTAAAGGAGATGATGAACGCGTTGTTGATAAGTTCTGGTTTGCCACAGAACTTGTGGGGGGAAGCCATTCTTACGGCTAATCGAATATTAAATCGAGTGCCCCATAGCAAAACACAATCCATTCCATATGAAAAATGGAAAGGAAGGAAGCCCAACTTGAATTATTTTAAAGTGTGGAGGTGTTTGGCAAAAGTGCAAGTTCCTATACTCAAAAGGGTAAAAATAAGACCAAAAATAGTTGATTGTGTTTTCATAGGATATGCGACCAATAGTAAAACATATCGATTGTTGGTTCATAAATAAGAAAATCCCGACATTTATAATAATATAGTTATAGAATCAGATAATGCTGAGTTCTTTGAAAATATATATCCATATAAAAAGGAATGTGAGTCGATTGGTGAAGGACCTAAATGACCTCGGAAAGAAACAAAAGAAAGCACATTTAATCAGGAGAGACATAGTAAACATCAAAGAACGTCTACTTCATTTGCACCAGATTTTGTGACTTTTTTATTGGAGAATGAGCCTCGAACATTTAAAGAAGCTATGTCTTCTTCGGAATTATTATTTTGAAAAGAGACAGTCAATAGTGAAATAAAATCCATATTGAACAACCATACATGGGAATTGATTGATCTTCCTCCTGGAAATAAACCGTTGGGTTCTAAATGGACTTAATGAGGAAAATGAAATATGATGGCACTATTTACAAATATAAGTCAAGACTTGTGTTCAAAGGGTATAGACAACGAGAAGGTCTTGACTATTTTCATACATACTCTCCAGTTACATGAATTACGTCCATACGAACGTTAGTAGCATTAGCTGCAGTTTATGGTCTTGAAATTCATCAAATGGATGTTAAGACAGCCTTCTTAAATGGAGAGTTGGAGGAAGAACTCTACATGGAATAATCTGAAGGGTTTGTGGTTCCAGGTAAAGAAAAGAAGGTATGTAGACTTGTTAAGTCCCTTTACGTACTAAAATAAGCACCCAAACAATGGCATGCGAAATTTGACCAAACAATGTTGTCAAATGGTTTTAAGATAAATGAATGTGATAAATGTGTATACATTGAAAATGTTCCAAATCACATAGTCATTGTTTGCTTATATGTGGATGATATGTTGATAATGAGTAATGACATTGCCAACATAAATGCGACTAAGTGTATGCTAACTGGCGAGTTTGATATGAACGACTTGGGAGTTGCTGATTTAATTCTGAGAATTAAGATACATAAGACTTCTCAAGGTTTGGCATTGTCATAATCTCATTATATTAAGACATTACTTGAAAAATCCAAGCAATTAGGGTTTAAAGTTGCAAAGACTCCAATTGACGTGAATCTTGCATTAGATAAGAACAAAGGCCAAAGCATATCACAATTGGATTATGCTCGTGTGTTGGGATGCTTAATGTACATCATGAATTGTACACGGCCAGATATAGCTTATGTTATAAGTAAATTGAGTCGATACACAAGCAATCCAGGTCAATCTCATTGGATGGTAATGAAACGAGTTTTGGGATGTTTATAACATACCCAGGACTTTGCTTTGCACTACAGTAAATATCCTGCGGTGATTAAGGGATATTGTGATGCAAATTGGAACACCAGTTCAACTGATTTTAAGTCCACAAGTGGCTATGTATTCATTATTGGTGGAGAAGCGTTAACTTGAAAGTCGTTCAAAAAAACTTGTATTGCCCGCTCTACAATGGAGGCTGAGTTTATAGCCTTAGATAAAGATGGTGAAAAAACTGAATGGCTCCGGAATTTCCTGGAAGACATTCCATTTTGGCCCAAATCGTTGGCACCAATATGCATACATTGCGATAGTCAAGCGGCAATTGGAAGGGCTGGGAGTGTTATGTATAACGGTAAATCTTGTCATATACGACGAAGATATAAAACCGTTAGGCAATTACTCTCTAGAGGAATTATCACGATTGACTATGCAAATTCAAGCGATAATGTGTCGGATCCACTTACAAAAGACCTAACTAGATAGGTAGTTGAGAAATCACCAAGGGGAATGGGACTATGGCCGAGAACAAGTCATTGTGGCGGTAACTCTACCTAGAAGACTAGAGATCTCATGATCTAGGTTCAAGGAGATCAAACAAAGTTATTAATGACGGTTCAACATTGTCAACTAAAATTTTGATCCATACCCGTGATGAGACAATGTTCAGCACCAAGGATAAAGCATTAAGTCTTTTTAATGATTTCTAAATTTTATACGGGGTATAACAAATAGTGTATCTACGGGATGACACGTTTAGGAATCACCTATGTAAGTGTGAAGTGTTAGCCGCTTCAAGGAGAATTTTGTAAGGCCAGTTCTCTACGCACTTATGAAACCAGGCGGTGGTCATGGCTGAAATGAACACAACAATGAGAACCAAAGACGGCTAAGGGTTGGTTGTGTGACTTATGGTTCTCTAGGTATACACCAAAGTTCGACGGTTCAAAGATATGAAATCTACCGATTAATCGAGTATATCCGACATAAGTTCACTACGGAGAGTTCAAAGGGAAACCTACTTATCCAGATACAATTAATCCTTGCTTGCAAATCACATAGTTTTTCATGTATATTTCCGTGATATAGCCATTCCCCATTCATGTGTGGGATTGTTTGGTTTTTTGAAGCATTAATATGGCTTAAAAGAGGGTGAATGGGAAATGGAGGAAATAATGAAATAGTATAGTATTTGAGTTTCCCTCCTTGAAAAAGGGACATTGTCCCATATTGGAAGATGAAGATGTTTTTGATGGGTATATAAGCAATTGCTCTTCTTCTAGATTTTAAAGAGTTGAGAAGAAGGCAAACCTCGCGTCGTCGTCGCTCGGCTCGGCTTCGGATTCGGATTTGGATTTGGATTTGGTCAAATGATTGATTGATTGATTAATTTTTTGAACTACATTTATTTGTTAATAGTAAAATATTAACAGAAATGTTATTAAATATCTGTTTTAATAACAGAATATTAATATTAAATCCAACAATACGTTATCCATTTTTCGATTTTGTAACTGAAAATTAACCTCCCTCTTGAATTCCCGCTTTATTGTTGCGTAAATAGCTATTTATGTTATGGTCATTTTGCATAAACAGCCATTCTGAAGAGTTGCACCTCTTCAGTTTTCAGCCCAACATTGGCTATAAATTCATGTCCATTCTCTCATATTTTCCACACGAATTTCTGAGCTCTCCTGTGTGATTTGCTACCAAACTTTGTGTTTGCTGAAACACTGGGGTTTGAAGCACCACTACACCAGTGTGTAATTCGTTCTATCATGGGAGAAAATAATCCATAACCCTTGGGTACTAGCAGGGAATTAAATTCCTTAAGGAAACACTGTGAATTCAGCGAACTCGGATTAACTTTTGTTTCGTTTATATTTCAGTTTATATGTTATTTTATTTTCTCTGGAATTATTTTACAAATACATTATACTAACAAGCTTAAGGAATTTAATTATTTTCTATATTTGTGTTATTCTCATTGTTTCTGGAGAGTAAAAACTTTGTGATTTAATCTACGTGATTTTAACGTTTGTTTGTGTCATTATTTTACAGAACTGACGAATGACAACGGGAACTAGACTGTTCATATAGTAACTGACAATGCAACAAGCCGAACAACACCGACATTGGTACCGACAGAAAAATCCAGAAAATTTTCCGGGATTGATTTCAAGCAGTGACAGCAGAAGATGTTCTTCTACTTGACTACTTTAAGTCTGAAGAAGTTCATTAAGGAAGATGTTCTTGTTCTGCCCGATGAAACTCCAGAGAATGAACGCTTTCTCATGATTGAGGTGTGGAAGCATTCTGATTTTTTGTGCATGAATTATATTCTTAGCAGAATAGAGGACGATCTGTATAACGTCTACAGTGACGTGAAGACGTCAAAAGAACTATGGATTACGCTTGAAAGGAAATACAAAACTGAAGATGTCGGGTTGAAGAAGTTCGTTGCCGCAAAAATTTTGGACTGCAAAATGGTAGATAGCAAGTCTGTTATTACCCAAGTCAAGGAATTGCAAGTGATTATTCATGATTTCCTTGCTAAAGGTATAATTCAAACTAATTCTAATGTTTAAAGTAGTAATTTTAGTATTTTTACTAACAGAAAATTCATTGAAGGTCTTGTCATCAATGAAGTATTCCAAGTTGCAGCGATGATTGCGAAGTTGCCTCCTTCGTGAAAGGACTTCAAAAACTACTTAAAACACAAACGCAAGGAGATGTTGCTTGAAGATCTCATTGTTCGGTTGAGAATTGAATAGGACAATAAAGTTTCTGAAAAGAGAGGCCGTGGAAACACAACAATAATAGGAGCAAACATTGTTGAGGATACTCCTCAAAATAAGAGAAAGATGAAGCTGGATTCTGGACCGAAAAGCAACCCAAGAAACAAGCGATTCAACGGAAATTGCTACAACTATGGGAAAGATGGACACAAATATATAGATTGTCGTGCTCCGAAGAAAGACAAGAAGAAGGGTCAAGCAAACATGGTTGAAAAACACGAAGATGTTGATGACTTGTGTGATATGCTTTCTGAATGCAACCTGGTGGGAAATCCTAAGGAGTGGTGGATTGAATTCTGGAGCCACTCACCATGTTTGTGCTGTTAGAGAAGAATTTCCTACATATGCTCATGTTGGGCCCGAAGAGACACTTTCTATGGGAAATACTGCAACTGCTAAAATTGAAGTATGTGGGAAGATATTTCTCAAAATGACTTCTGGCAAGGTGGTGACTTTGAACAACGTTCTTCATGTTCCCGAGATTAGGAAGAACTTAGTCTCTGCTGGACTTAAGAACAAAATATTTGTAGAAAAAGGTTACCTTACTGAGGGCCTTATCAAGATGAATGTAATGGTTGGTGAAAATAATAATAAAATTTTAGCTTCGTCTTACTTACTTGAGTCAAATGAATTATGGCATATACGTTTGGGTCATGTCAATTATAAAACCTTGCGGAAAATAATTAATTTGGAAGTATTGCCTAAGTTTGAATGCGACAAATCAAAATGTCAAATATGTGTGGAATATAAGTATGTTAAATATCCTTATAAGTCAGTTGAAAGGAATTCAAATCCTTTAGATTAATTCACACAGATATTTGCGACATGAAGTAAATACCATCTCGCGGTGGAAAGAAGTATTTCATAACTTTTATTGACTATAGTGCTCGATATTGCTATGTTTACTTACTTAATAGTAAAGATGAAGCAATAGACGCATTACAGCAATACAAAAATGAAGTTGAAACGCAACTTAACAAGAAAATCAAAATGATAAGAAGTGATAGGGTTGTGAATATGAATCTCCTTTTGAAGAAACATGTTCAGAATATGTAATTATTCATTAAACAACGGACCCTTACACGCCCCAATCCAATGGGATTGCGGAAAGAAAGAATTATTCATTAAACGAGATGATGAACTTATTGTTGATAAGTTCTGGTTTGCCATAGAACTTGTGGGGGGGGGGGCGTTCTTACAGCTAACCGAATACTAAATCGAGTACCCCATAGCAAGACACAATCCATTCCATATGAAAAATGGAAAGGAAGGAAGCCCAACTTGAATTATTTTAAAGTGTGGGGGTGTTTGGCAAAAGTGCAAGTTCCTAAACCCAAACGGGTAAAAATAGGACCGAAAACCGTTGATTGTGTTTTCATAGGATATGCGACTAATAGTAAAGCATATCGATTTCTGGTACATAAATCAGAAAATCCCGACATTCATAATAATACGGTTATAGAATCAGATAATGCTGAGTTCTTTGAAAATATATATCCGTATAAAAAGGAATGTGAGTCGATTGGTGAAGGATCTAAACGACCTCGGGAAGAAACAAAAGAAAGTACACTTAATCAGGAGGATCCAAGACGTAGTAAACGTCAAAGAACGTCTACTTCATTTGGACCAGATTTTGTGACTTTCTTATTGGAGAATGAGCCTCGAACATTTAAAGAAGCTATGTCTTCTTCGGAATCATTGTTTTGAAAAGAGGTCGTCAATAGTGAAATAGAATCCATATTGAACAACCATACATGGGAATTGGTTGATCTTCCTCCTGGAAATAAACTGTTGGGTTCTAAATGGATCTTTAAGAAGAAAATAAAAGATGATGGAACTATTGACAAATATAAGGCAACACTTGTGGTCAAAGGGTATAGACAACGATAAGGTCTTGACTATTTTGATACATACTCTCCAGTTACAAGAATTACGTCCATACAAATGTTAGTAGCGTTAGCTGCTGTTTATGATCTTGAAATTCATCAAATGGATGTTAAGAGGGCCTTCTTAAATGGAGAGTTGGAGAAAGAAGTCTACATAGAACAACCTGAAGGGTTTGTGGTTCCAGGTAAAGAAAAGAAGGTATGTAGACTTGTTAAGTCCCTTTACGGACTAAAACAAGCACCCAAACAATGGCATGCGAAATTTGACCAAACAATGTTGTCAAATAGTTTTAAGATAAATGAATGTGATAAATGTGTGTGCATTAAAAATGTTCCAAATCACATAGTCATTGTTTGCTTATATGTGGATGATATGATGATAATGAGTAATGACATTGCCAACATAAATGCGACTAAGCGTATGTTAACTGGAAAGTTTGATATAAAGGACTTGGGAGTTGCTGATTTAATTCTGGGAATTAAGATCCATAAGACTTCTCAAGGTCTAGCATTGTCACAATCTCATTATATTAAGACAGTACTTGAAAATTTCAAGCACTTAGGGTTTAAAGTTGCAAAGACTCCAATTGACGTGGATCTTGTATTAGCAAAGAACAAAGGCCAAAGCATATCACAATTGGATTATGCTTGTGTGTTAGGATGCTTAATGTACATCATGAATTGTACACGACCAGATATAGCTTGTGCTATAAGTAAATTGAGTCGATACACGAGCAATCCAAGTCAATCTCATTGGATGGCAATGAAATGAGTTTTGGGATATTTAGAACATACCCAAGACTTTGGTTTGCACTACAGTAAATATCCTGCGGTGATTGAGGGATACTGTGATGCAAATTAGATCACCGGTTCAACTGATTCTAAGTCCACAAGTGGATATGTATTCACTATTGGTAGAGGAGTGGTAACTTAGAAGTTGTCCAAACAAATTTGTATTGCCCGCTCTACGATGGATGGCTGAGTTTATAGCCTTAGATAAAGCTGGTGAAGAAGCTGAATGGCTCCGGAATTTTTTGGAAAACATTTCATTTTGTCCCAAACCGTTGGCACCAATATGCATATATTGTGATAGTCAAGCGTCAATTGGAAGGGTGTTATGTAGAACGGTAAATCTCGTCATATACGACGAAGACATAAAACTGTTAGGCAATTACTCTCTAGAGGAATTATCACGATTGACTATGTAAAGCCAAGCGATAATGTGTCGGATCCACTTTTAAAAGGCCTAACTAGAGAGGTAGTTGAGAAATCATCAAGGGGAATGGGACTATGGCCGAGAACAAGTCATTGTGGCGGTAACTCTATCTAAAAGACTGGAGATCCCAAGATCTAGGTTCAAGGAGATCAAACAAAGTCATTAATGACGGTTCAACATTGTCAACTAAAATTTTGGTCCATTCTCGTGATGAGACAATGTTCAGTACCAAGAATAAAGCATTAAGGCTTTTTAATGATTTCGAAATTTGATACGGGATATATCAAGTAGTGTATCTACAGGATGACACGTTTAGGAATCACCTATGTAAGTGTCAAGTGTTAGCCGCTTGAAGGAGAATTTTGTAAGACCAGTTCTCTACGCACTTATGAAACTAGGCGGTGTTCATGGCTGAAACAAACACAACAATGAGAACCAAAGATGGTTAAGGATTGGTTGTGTGACTTATGGTTGTCTAGGTATACACCAAAGTTCGACGGTTCAAAAATATGAAATCTACTGATTGACCGAGTATATCCAACATAAGTTCACTACGGAAAGTTCAAAGCAAAACCTACGTATCCAGATGCAATTAATCCTTGCTTGCGAATCACACAGTTTTCATGCATATTCCCATGATATAGCCATTCCCATTTATGTGGGGGATTGTTGGGTCTTTTTAAGCATTAATATGGCTTAAAAGATGGTGAATGAGATATGGAGGGAAAAATGAAATATTTGAGTTTCCCTCCTTGACAAAGGGACATTGTCCCATATTGGAAGAGGAAGAGGTTTTTGATGGGTATATAAGCAATTGCTCTTCTTCTAGTTCTTGAAGAGTTGCGAAGAAGGCAAGCTTCGTGTTGTCGTCGTCGTCACTCGCTTGGCTCGGCTCGGCTTCGGATTCGGCTTCAGATTCGGATTCGAATTTGGATTTGGATTTGGTCAAATTATTAATTGATTAATTTTTTGGACTAAATTTATTTGTTAATAGTAAAATATTAACAGAAATGTTAATAAATATCCGTTTTAATAACAGAATATTAATATTAAATCCAACGGACCGTTATCCGTTTTTCAGTTTTGTAACTGAAAATTAACCTCCCTCTTAAATTCCCGGTTTGTTGTTGCGTAAATATCCATTTATGTAACGGCATTTATGCTATGGCCATTTTTCATAAACAGTCATTCTGAAGAGTTGCACCTCTTCAGTTTTCAACCCAACATTGGCTATAAATATCAGTCCATTCTCTCATATTTTCGATACGAATTTCTGAGTTCTCCTCATTTCTTCTGCATATTTTTTAACTTCAAAGAAAGCAAAGTAAGTGTTATTTGCTATCGAAATTTGTGTTCGCTGAAACACTGGGGTTTGAAGTACCACTACACCAGTGTGTAATTTGTTCTATCGTGGAAGAAAATAATCCATAACCTTGGGTACTAGGAGGGGATTAAATTCATTAACGAAACACTGTGAATTCAGTGGACTTGAATTAGCTTTTGTTTCGTTTATATTTTTGTTTATATGTTATTTTATTTTCTCTAGAATTATTTTACAAATACAGTATGCTAACAAATCAATGCGGCAAATTTGTTACCTCTGATAATTGCCAATTTATATTTGCACTAATGTGATGATATAATCTAAAAATTTAACATCTAGTGTATTTCTGGTACGCGTTTGACAGCGACACTTTTTTAAAGAAGAATTTGAATACACGTTTGAATATGAAGATGTGTATTAAGATTAAGACTTTTGAATCTGAATACACATCTGACTGTTAAGATGTGTATTAAGATTTAAATACTAAATTATTAAGACTTAGTATTAAGACTGTTTGATTTTTAACATCTGAATATATAAAATTTATGTTTATTTAAAAATTAATAAACGTAAAATTCAAATAAAATACTAACTAATCTAATATACAATCACTAAAATATATAACTTTTTAAAATATGATAGTTGTTGGTGGTGATGGCTAACGGCAGTGCTTGTGAATGCCGACTAAAAGCATTGGTTGGTGGTAGATTTGGTGGATGATGGTAGTTTAGGGTAGTAGCTAGTGGTGATTGGAAGCGGTAGCTATTATGATTGAGATTCGTGGTGGTAGGTAGTGATAGTTAATAATAGCGGGTGGTGATGGTGGTAGTTGTATTTGAGGAAGATGGTGGTGGGTGGCGGTAGTTTATAATGGTGGATAATGCCATCTATGGTTGTTGATGGTGATGGGGTGGTAAGTTGTGGTGGATGAGTGTTGGTTGTCGTTGAGAATGATGGTGGTGGTAGTCGACAATGGTGGTGGCTATGATTGAGGATGATGATGGTGGTAGTTGAGTATGGTGGTGGTGGGTGGCATGATGGTAGTTGATAATCGTAGGCGGTGACGGCAATTAAAAATGGATGATAGCATCTTAATGAAATTAATTCACTGTTATAGATCTTAATGATACAAACCTATTCGAACCATTAAGTGGCTGTGAAGTAAAAAAACACGTAACGATTAAGATCTGCATAATTAAAATTCAAACGTTAGAAACGAACTCACTTTATGTCTGAGATTTAGATAATTAAGATTTAGACCTCCACTAAGTGTAAACAAATAATGCCTTAAGTATACGTGCATATCCGTCAAACACTCAAACATATTCATCAACCAAGACACAAAAACAGTATAATTTCAAATGAGCAAACCTTTCGGTACAAATGAAGCTGCTAGCGGAAATAATGGTTAAAATTAATTGGCCGAATCAAATGTTTTTTACAACTTCGCGGTGACAAAACATAAATACACTAAAATAAAGTAGTCCGTTCTCCGTAGTATAGTTATTTTTGCATGGAAAAAAAAAAGAGAAGAGTTTTTGGCTGAAATGGTCCCTTACTTTGGGAGTAGATTCATTTATGTCCTTTAAATATTGTCTTGAGCATCTTTAATCACTTAAATTTATTAAAGTAGAGTATTTTTAGTCTCTCTAGCGGAATCTGTTTAAAACTAACGGTACCAACCATGTGCTAATCATGCGACACTGCGCAAAAAAAAAAGATCTTCATATCTCAGAATTAGCTCTAGATTAGTTTTTGAAATTTTTACTCATAAAATTTTAAATTTTTTTCAAGTAAAATGCATGTTCAAACACAATTTCAATTTTCAAAAATCAATTTTCATTTCATCTCCAAAAACTCAGTTTTTCAAGTTTCAACTAAATTTATATCTAAACGCTAACTATATGTCTCACTTTTTAAATTTTAACGTTGTAACTAGCCTTAGATCTATTTTTCCCCTCACTATATGTCTCACATAATCTTTTCAAGGTTATTCTAAATGGCAGAATACATAACTGTACCCTTAAACTTGGTCTTTTTTCACTTGGACATTTAAAAATAGATTTGTTCCTATCAGGCCCTTCAACTAAACTACATCTGTGCCAATTAGACACTTTATAGACCATCTGAGAAAAAGTTTTATAAAAATTAAACGTGTGTACTACAATTGCCTCTAACACCTTAAAATATTACACCTTATAGAATTAACCCCCAAAACAAATTGAAATTCATTTTCAGAAAATAGAAAACCTGACTGTCGACTCTGGCGACTTAGTGCCCTAGAAAGCCCGCTGAAAATTTTCGCCGTTCAACTTCATCTCACTTCTTCTTATTTGGATCTCACTGAAATATCACGTTATTCTCTTTATTCCTCGTCTAAGTTGGTATAGCTTACAAGTGTCGTGTAAAGAGAACATGCATGCCAAATGAGAATAGTCAAATCCATGTACACTAAACTTTCTTTTAAAAAAAATTAAGAAGAAAAATGATGGGTTCACGGGAAGAAGAGAAGAAATAGAATGTATTGTAAAAGTTAGTTTTAATTAGAATAATATATTAGAATATAATAATAATTAACAATCTTTTTTTTATGTTCACACGTCCTTCGATCCCCACACACTCAATCATGTCATTACAAAATATCTAATTGGCATATATATGATTTAGTTGAAGGGCGTGACAGGAACAACTCTATTTTTAGGTGTCTAAGTGACAAAAAAAATGTCAGGTTTAAGGGTCTAGTGTATTTTGCCTTCTAAAATATTGACACTCCTCTTGCTATGACTTTCCATTAAATTTACTATTTTATTAAATACTTATATAAAATTTAGAAGATAGGGTAAAACGTGTCAAATTACATGAATTTTGGCATCTTCGCTAGGTTAAAGAAGAGAAGTTTAGGGCAACATGGTAATTTACAAAAATAAAACGAGATCAAAGAGAAAAGATAGAGTACAGAAACAGAATAATCCAAAATTCCAGCACTATTAGCTTTGGGAGGAGTAAAGAGCAAGACCGAGAGAAAAGACTCTCCTTCTGCCTCTTACTTTTACTGGGTATGTTCTCTTTCTCTTTAATTAATCCTTGATTTTTCGATGTGTGAAGAATTTTTTTCGTGTTTTTGATAATTGTTGTTTGTTCTTTTAGAATTGTTAGACTAATTAAAGTTTTTTCTGGGTTTTGAATTTTGATCAGTGGATTGAAGTATTGTTTTTGAGATGATGGGTTTAGGGTCTTTGGGTAATGGAGGATCTTCATCCTCCTTCTCCAATTTATCACCTTTAGCCCCTCCTTTTACTGTTGATCGCTCCAGTTCCAAGCCGACTTCAAATCCACTGTTGAATTCCTCATTTGGACAGTCTTGGCAATATGCTGCTGCTGATCCTTCACCATCTGGATACAATTTTTTCTCAAAGCATGAAATTGTTACTGATTCTGTGCCCACAACTTGCTTGCCGGAGTTTTCCCCTTCTGATTCTGTTATTAAACCACACAACAGTAACAACCTTTGGTCAACTTCAAACCCTACTGCTAATACTTCGACTGACGCGTATTCTTCGTTTGGCTGTGAGGGAGGATATTATGCCCCTTATGTGCCTAATTCAGTAGTGACCAATGACACGCCCTCGGCGCCATTCAATGAACCTTCGTTCGATGTCTTGCCTAATTCCGGTGGTAATATCCCTGTTAATGTATCCTCTCAAGTTGATTATACCCAGAGCTTGTCTGGTTTGGAATACCCGGTACCCCATTGGAACACTGTTTGGAGTCAAATGACTGATGGGAAGCAAGATGAGAGGAAAGTTAGTGCTAGTGCTTCATTTGGTTACAGGAATTCCATTTCTCAAGGTAATTTCCTTTTGTTTCTTATCTGTAATCTCGTTGTTCCACATTGCAATGTAATTCCTTATATGATTTAACAATGATGTGAATGTACAACCGAGGTGTATGAATTCAGTACATCTGTGTGAATTTGCTTTCTGAGTAATTGGCTACTGCGATGATTGAACTTATGTGTATCCAACTTTTGTTTTATTTGCAATTAGGAAGTCAAAATTTACTTTTATGGGTTTATCCCTATAACGTTTTATCCTTGTTGGCAATTAATAACTTCTTATTTGCTTTTCAGTACCGTAGTACTGTTGTACTTTTTCTTTTTATAAAAGAAATCTAATGTTATTCATGAGTATTATGCTATTCCTGACTTGAAAATTTTCCCCGATTATCAACTCTATTTCAACTCGTTATGTCAATGACAAGACATTCATATTGTGGAGTTAAAACTCCTTATGTACTTCTACATGTTTGATTCATGTGATTTACTAGTTCGAAATTGGACCCGTTGTTCCATTGTCTGAACCCGTTGTGCTGATGCAATCAGATAGAAGCTTTTACATGTTTGATTCTACATGTACTTCTAATGGAACTCCTTAATGGAACATAAGGAGTTCCATTGTACTTCTACATGTTTGATTCATGTGATTTACTACCCGTTGTGCTGATGCAATCAGATAGAAGCTTTTAATGTCTGTCATTTTGCAGGTAATTCATTTGAAGGTGTGAACATAGCTGGAGAAGATACTCGTGCTCTCTCTGGAAATTTTACTGACGGAATGTACATTGGGCAGCCTAGTACGGGACATATGGATGACAAATCATATCTTGCTCAAGAACCAGCCTACCCATCTTTTAACCCAAAAACAGCTTGTACGATTCCTTCTGCGTCTTGCCAAGCGGGACTTTCTTTAGGACCGTCTAACAATTACCTGAACTATGAAAACCCTTTTACTCCACATGAGAAATTCTTCCAACCCCTTGATTCTTGTCTCCGTGATACTACATCCACATCAAAATCTTCTCCAGTAGTGGTTATCAGACCAGCACCTTCTGCACCTTCTGGAAGCCGTTTCTTGGCACAGAAGACAGACTTGAACAGAACTGTTGATATTTTCAAAACTGGAGCTAGTAAGAGCGAGAAATCAGATGACCTCTTAAAAGGTGAGGAAACTCGCCTACCAATAGGTTTTCCGGTCAAAGGGTTTTCCTTGGAGACAAACCCGCTGAACTTTGGTAAGGATCTGAAGGACAGTATTGTTTTTGCATCATCATCAATTAGCAATCAGCATCCTTGTGGTAGCAATACCATAGAGATTGCAGTTAAAGAAAGATCTGGATCTCAAGCTCCTTTTACACCACCTATGACTTTTACTGAGAAATGTTCAGATGCTTTAGATCTTCATAACTCAAATGAAGATTCACCCTGCTGGAAAGGTGCTCCTGCTTTTCGTATTTCTCTCTGCGACTCTGTTGAAGCTCCAAGTCCATGCCACTTCAAAAGCAAACTAGAATGCTCTGATTTTGGTCAAAGCAATCCTTTGTTCCCTCCAGCAGAACATTCAGGGAGAACTGACAATCTACATAACCATAACGTATATGCAGCAGGAATTGGTCTGTCAGTTCCTTCACAAGGCACTGGAACTAATAACTACATTACAGAAGAACACAGGAACAATGATGTCACAAAGGAAACATTTGAGCATATGGATCTGTCCAGCTGCAGTAGGGTACTTAAGTTTTCTGAAGATCTGAACAAGCCTAGCAAAGGATATGATCTACCTCAGTACTCTGAAAATGATTCTCAACTACATCCGCACCTTACTGTTGATGAACACAAATATGGACCCACAAATCATAGTTTGGCGGAGGGTTTTATTTATTCTAGTCTGAACCTCAATGACGAATTAGAGGGTGGAGTAGTTGCACTTGATGCTGCAGAGAATGTTTTACGTTCACCAGCTTCTCAAGAAGATGCCAAGCAGGCCCAACCATATCAAATGGGATCAAGTCCTAAATTGGATGTTCAAACACTTGTTCGTGCAATTCATAACCTTTCGGAGCTGCTTAAAACTCAATGTTTAACTAACGAATGTCTACTGGAGGAACAAGACCATGACGCCCTTAAGCATGCAATTACTAATCTTGGTGCATGTACCTCTAAGAAGATTGAAATAAAAGAAACAATGTTTTCCCACCATGACACTTTTGAAAAGTCTGGAGAATCTCGCCGCTCTTATATGGTATGCTTTCACAAACTAGCCAGTCTTGTTTTCACGTGTGGTATGCGTTCAAATTGTGGAATCAGATGCTGTATTACCATTACTGGTTTGGAATTAAGACCTAAATTCTTGTATGGTCCTGGACCACCTCTTCTCTGCATTGTGGACAACTCGATATATAGTGGATTCCAAAGATCTAATGGTCCAGATATAATGGACCATAGAAGAGGAGCTAGCAGATGCTCTTTGTCTATGTGGCAATTATTAACAATATTTACATAATTTGACTTATTTTGTTTGTTAATCAACCTGCTTTATCATGTAAGTGTGCTTGAAATGGATATGGTTCCCTTGCTTGCTTTACTCTGTAAGCCTAATAGAGAAGAATAATCATAAAGATGAGATGTGTTACAATATTATTGTTGCTGTTATTTTAGTACTATTTTAATCCTTGTCGTCTCATTCTTCATATATACTTCAGAATGGATGTCTTATATCCAAAAAATATACAGTTAAATAAGAGAATATCATTCATTTAGGTATCTTTTTGGCCATTGTCTGGGTCAGTTTTTTTTTTTTTGTTTGACCTTTGAATATTTTTATCATGCATTTCTGTTTTGTGTGCAAGAATATGAAACTAAGCTTTAATATTCCTTTTTCTTATTGACTTAATAGGCTTGTTTTTGTCAGCTTTAGACTTTTGATTGTGTTCCTTTGGCCATTGACTGGGTCAGTCCTGTTTGTCTTATGAACTTTGGGTATTTTCATGATATGTCATTCTGTTTTGTGTGCGAGCATATGGGTCTAAGTTTTAAGTTCTCCTTTTTCTTATCAACTTAATAGGCTGTGTTTGTTAGCGATAACGTCAATTTTCTCATTCAGGGCACTGGGACAGGCCATCCCCAGTTCGTGGAAGAAGTTGCTTGGGATGCTTGTGGACTTGGCTATCTGCCTATGCATGAAGATAAGAGCAAGAATGATGGTAAGAAAATTGTGAGTTCATCCCTTCTAACTCCTCCTGTGGATGAATTAGGGGATTCAAAGGAAGAACAAGTAGCCCAGGTATGCTCTTATGTGTTGTATTTCGTGAAATTGTTATTTAAAATTTTAGTGTTGAAACAAGTATTGAAAATGATTTTTTTAGGGAGTTGAATCCTATTAGTGGCGTACTAATATGGCAGGCTTGCAGGCTATAAAAAAAGTCCTCAATGAGAACTTTCTCTGTGATGAAGCAATGCAGCCCCTAGCCCTTCTTTTCAAGAATCTGTGGCTTGAAGCTGAAGCAAAATTATGTTCCCTAAGCTATAAAGCTCGTTTTGACCGAATGAAGATTGAAATGGAGAAGCATGAAGTGAGCCAAGGAAAAGGTAAAAGTTGTTTGTTTTGATCTGTGCTCCGACTCTGTTACAATTGTAATCTCTATTCTGTTTCAGACATTTCAGTAGATGTGACTGCTGCCACTAAGATTTTGTGCTTCAAATTTTCTTCAGACTTAAACCTTAATTCCTCGGTGGCACCTGAAGCTGAAAATGACTTAGCGTCAAGGACTTCCACCCAAAGTCCCTCTACTTCAAGCAAACGTGTCCACATTGACGATTCTGAGGATTCTGTAATGGAGAGATTCAATATCTTAAATAGAAGGGAAGAGAAATTGAGTTCATCATTCACGAAAGAGGAAAATGATTCTGCGGGGCAACAGGGAAACAACATTAGTTCATCTTTCTTGGAAGAGAATAAAGATCAGGATGTGGTCGCAAATGATGCTGAGGATTCTGTTATGGCGAGACTCAAAATCCTAAGACAACGAGGAGATGACTTGAAATCACTTTTTGTGGAAGAGAAAAAAGATCAGGATATGGTTGCCAATGATGCTGAGGATTCTGTTTTGGCAAGACTCAATATCCTAAGACAGCGAGGAGGCAACTTGAATTCATCTTTCGTGGAAGAAGAGAAAATGTATCCAGATATGGTTGCAAATGATGCTGAGGATTCTGTTATGGCGAGATTCAATGTATTTACACACCGGGGAGACAACCTGAATTTACCGTTTATGGAGGTTAAAAAAGATTCGGATATGGTTGCTGCTGGTTCTGCAGGTATGGAGAAGCTTGGGTTGTCAAAAGGAGAAGTATCAGAAGATCAAAGAGCAAATCTGGTCATAGAACCTTACTTTTACTGTCACAATGTAAATGTGAGCGAAGGTAAATTTGGGTCTTATGTGGATGATTCTGGATATGACTCCATGAAACAGTTTCTTCTCTCCATTGCGGATGATCCAGTTGTTCATTCGAATTGGAAGGCCAGACAGGGAAATCCAAACTCTTCAGCATTGTATGATAATTCTTCTTCGGATTGGGAGCATGTAGCGAAGGATGAGGTTGTGTGACAGAGCTGATGAAATGTTGGTTCAAAGATACTTTAGTGTTATGTTTAATTAACACATGAAAACATTGTATATATTGTAAAGTGAACTTGGTGGAACTACTTATGCTTGTGTCTATTTTCTGATACTGCAATATTTGGTTGTGTACAAAGATCAATTTCTGGCTTAGCTATGTGGTCATTACTATATTTTGATAAAGCATCAGTTGCAACTTTGTTAGGAAAAATGAGGGGACGACTTTGTTATCATGTCCGGTCAAATAAACAATTGCTACTATGCCTCTGATTATGAGAGCAACTTTGATTTTCGGAACAACCCAGTGTAATGCTGCGGAAGATAGGATGTATCCAGCCAGAGGTGGATCCAGGATTTAAACCTTATAGGTTCAACTTTTAAAACTTTTAGCGTTGAACCCATTATAGTTTGAAAGTTATGGGTTCATCTCTACTATTTTTGTAATTTTAATGAATTTTTACTCCGCATCGAAAGTTATGGTTCAATTGAACCTGCGGAGTATATGCTAGATCTGCCTCTGTATGCAGCCTTACCCCTAGCTTGGAGGGGTGAACTCTTAGTTTTTATTTTCTATACTCTTACTAAACAAAAAAGAAAGCCAAAGAAATTAAAGCAAAGTTTCAAAAAAAGAAAAAAAGAAAAAAACAGATCTCAACACATAGATCACAAATTTGAAAAGAAGAAAATGTTATAATTAAACTCAGATTTCACCACCTCAAATGCTGCAAAATTCAATTATTAGCAAAGCCAAATATGAGACTGAAATAAAACAGAAATTGAGAACTTCTAAGAAGATAGAAACCTTGATCAGAAATTCTGTAATAGCCTTGCATGTAACAACTCTTTCCTTCGATCATCAATTGTGATGTTAAGAAGGGAGATGTAGCGAAGTGCTTTCATAAAAATAGAGATTGATCTAGTATTACTACTGATAACTCAAAAAGAAGATAAATCGTATGGTTGAATAATATGACCAGTGCAATATCCTTTTCTTTGTTTCCCACCCGATGTCATGATACCTCTATTGGGACTCGATTAAATTCAAACTTGCTCTAGAAAATTTAACATATTTTCATGATAGAATATGTTAAAAAGGATAATAGTACTTCTTTAAAAAAAAAATCTCAAGCAATACTCTTTCAGTCGCAAGTTGATTTTTAATATTGCATAACAAAGTTATATTTTTTCGAAGTTTTCTTTACCACGAATGATTACCAATCAATTGTCTTTGCATTGATTAATTATCTATTAAGCTATAAAATACATGTATTTTAAAGTGCAAAATGTGCACAAGTTTTCGTAGAGATGCTGAGTTGTACTCGTGTAGTATTTTACTACTCTTCAATTGAACTTTAAACTTTGAGACTTGGTCTATTCTAGATATATTGGCACTGTAGGTATTGTAATATTTATTGTAATATTGAGCTGGCATCCGTATACACGGGGTCTTTTTCTTTGTTTCCCTTTTGCTGCACAACACTTACTCCTTATATTCCCATAATCTTTTTATGTAAAAGAAAAACAATTCTTATTTTTACAAACTTTAGTTTTCAGTTAATATGAGAAATTTTCAATATATACACTTAAGATAAATTTTAATTCGCTTAAGCCTCACAGTTAGACATTGTCTCTTAGGGGGTTGAGGTTAGCTCACTTATTATAATACCCCACGGAGATCCACATCGGCAAAACACAAGAGAGATGATGGATATATAAATTAATAAACCTTAGATCTTAAAGACGCGTTTTAAACCCATGAGGATCTAGGCCCAGGGCTGAGCTGTTACACTCATCGCCTTTCGCAGTAGAGGTGTGCAAGATTAAATCCATCAGTAGCGTAGCCTTCCCTTCCCTTTCCTTTCCCCCTCCCCGCCCCTGATGTAATAAATAAATAAAAAAGGTATTGCCTTAGGGTAGCTCTTTTGACCTATTCTTGATTAAATTCGGAAAGAATGCCATGCTAATTGACAGATCAAAGAAAGGTATTTAGCTGTGTCGTGAAGAAATAGCGAAAACAAGAAGCCAGTTCGGTTCGGTGATAAAATGATAACGAAATTATAGTAGGGAGGTTAACATACAAAGATTAAATAATATGCATATAATAATAAGTTGTATGTACATTTTCTCCCTAGTGTCTGATTGCTTGTACGTATTAGAAATATGCTATACAGCTTTTAAGATTGCTTTTACAAACAGTAACCCTTGATAAGGACATTATGTGCAAGCTGGTCCTAATTGAATTAATCTTCTTGTCATTTATACGATAAAAACCGCAGATAGTTATGCTCGTGATATTACCTTGTTTGAAATTTTATTTCAAAACCATCAATGCCGCGCCGACGCTAATATAACTTAGTCAATAGATCGCCACGCCTCACGTTATGCGCGGGGTCCGGAGAAGTATCGGACCGCAAGGGTCTGTTGTACGTAATCTTACCTGTATTTCTACAAGAGATTATTTTCACGGGTCAAACCCGTGACCTCCTGATCACATGGCAGTAACTTACCAATTACGCCAAAGCTCCCCTTCAAAAATCTACAAAGATCGTGTTAAAATCTACAAAAATCTCCCAAGTCACGGGTCCCAATAAGATCACATATATATACGTTGTAAACCCTTGGACTCGTTTTCTGTCTTCGGCAAGCCTTTGTTGTTTACGTAACTCAATGATAAATAATATTTGATGAAAGAAAGAACTAAGGAAAAGAAAAGACCCACTTGCAAAAACAATCCATTAATTAGCAGAAATCTAGTGTTAATCAATGTCTAACCACTACACCTTGTTTTTTCATGCAAAAAAAGTCAATAAAAATGGACTGGATGAGTCAATCTTGTTTTGTTCCTACATAAACCCTAAAAGACAGTTTAGTTAAAATATAAATACGTGCAATCATAGTCAATCAACCAAATCCAGTTGTCTTTTTCCTTCCAAAACATTAGGCTTCTTTGCTCTCGAATACAAGGTTACAGCTTAGTGCCTTCTCACCATGCACTAAATTATAGATTTTACCAGCGAGATTAATTATTATAGTGTATTAGTAAAGATAAGTTAACATCAGGTCCAGTTGATATCAACGTGGTGTCCCTATATATTGACATCGTGGTTGAAGCTACTCAAGCTCAGTAGGAAACAATAAAGTTTGTACTCTACTAATATCATGAGTGCAAGAATGTTAATGAGCGGTGTGTGGGCAGCACTAACATTCTTGGTTCTATGTGAGAGCATGATGTTAGAAGCACAACTTCAAGTTGGATTTTATGGTAATTCATGTAGTATGGCTGAGTTCATAGTGAAACAAGAAGTTACAAAAGCGTTTATTAAAGATAGGGGAGTGGCTGCTGGCCTTGTTCGTATGCATTTCCATGATTGTTTTGTTAGGGTAAGTCAATTGTCCAATAGCCGATCTCCTGTGTTAGAAGATCTCATTATGCTTTTAGTTTAGATGGTTATATTATTCCTATAGTATCAGAACAGGCTGCTATTTAATAAATTATGTCCTCTACACACCTCTTTACATGCATGCCTGAATTTGTTTTTGATGAGTCAAACACGTAAAAATTCTATTATTTGATAATACTAATATGTGATCATGAAGTTTAAACTTTAAGATGAGATCGCAAAATCACACAGTTCTCATCATAAATGCGCTATGTATATAGAGTAGGAGTTTTACGTTATTTTTGAAGTTGTTTCCCATTGACGAGATTAAAAACCATATAAGGGCTAACATTATACATCCAGCATATTGACTATTAACTGTGTACTTGGTTAACATTTTCGTTCTGGCATTATAATAGGGCTGTGATGGATCAGTGCTAATCGACTCGACCCCATCAAACACAGCAGAAAAGGACTCACCAGCAAATAATCCGAGCCTTCAAGGTTTTGAAGTCATTGACAGTGCAAAGGCGATGTTGGAATCTGTTTGTCAAGGAGTTGTTTCTTGTGCTGATATAGTCGCTTTCGCAGCTAGGGATAGTGTAGAGATCGTAAGCACTAAAGTTAATCGGGTAAATTAGCTTTATTAAACACACATTACCAAGGTGTATTTAATTACTTGTACGCTTAACATTCCTGCAGACTAGACAGACTAGAGGGTTTGGCTATGCCGCTCCAGCAGGTAGAAGAGATGGCAGAATCTCATTAGCTTCTGAAACAAGAAATTTGCCGTCTCCTGCATTCAACGTTGACCAGCTCACCCAAAACTTCAAAAATATGGGACTCACCCAAGAAGAAATGGTAACCCTCTCCGGTAAGTAGCAGTGTAGTACAAATAATCTTTTATACTGTCAGTGTATATAAACTCGCTAATTGTTACTATCAAACAAAGAAATGACAGATTGTGAAATTTCTAATCCATAAGAAGAATGGGATCTTTGATGTCCAGGAGCACACACGATTGGTCAATCTCATTGTGGGTCCTTCAGCAGGAGGCTATACAACTTCAACTCAACAACAAGCCAGGATCCTAGTCTAGATCCTGGCTATGCGGCCCAGTTGAAGCAACAATGTCCACAAGGCAGCACGGACACAAGTTTGGTGGTGCCAATGAACCCTGCAAGCCCAGACATCACTGATGTAGGTTACTACACCGATATTCTGGCCAACAGGGGCTTGTTTACCTCCGATCAAACTCTTCTCACAAATCCAACTACAGCTGTACAAGTAACACAAAATGCAAGGAGTTCATTACTCTGGAAAAGTAAATTTGCTTTCGCAATGGTAAAGATGGGCCAAATTGGTGTTTTGACAGGCACTGCTGGTGAGATCCGAGCTAATTGTAGAGTCATCAATAGCTGAACAAATGATAAAAATCTATGTATCATAAGCGGGGACTGCTCCTTTCAAGCTGGAGCTTTCTCACCGCTGTATCTTCTTCAACCTGTTCTATTCCCCTATTGGTTATTATAGTCCTGTGAGAAGCATTATCCAGGAAATATATGTTTTGCTTTGCTGCGCTGCCCTACTACCTCACATTATCTTACTTCCAGCACCATTTCCCGGGGAGATTTAAATAGAATTGCATGCATTAAGTTCTTATCAGCTAAAAGAATGAAATTGCCAAGTACCTATATATGTATTACCACATTTATTTACCTTTTAATCTAAAGCCACGTAGCTGCTCAGGCAAAATGGAAATGCTAGATAATCACTTCACACAAAAACAGAGGTTCTGAAACAACCAAAATAAAGAAAGAAAGCCCTTCATTTCTTGATATAGGCCAATGAGGTTCTACATAGGACTACCTCTCAATAGGTGGTTCGCCAATTAATAAGGGCAACAAAAATAGAATGAGGGAGTGACTTCCAAAATTCATCATCAAGCAAAAATTGAAAGGCGAATTTTTAAGCATACTCAAGTGGTAAGCTCCATAATAGCACTGACTATGTCTCCATTGTGGCACTTCAGAGCCTTGACTGCCTTGCTCCTGGACACTCCTGCTTGTGTCATAACCAAATCGATGTCCCGAGGTTCAACACCAGTCTCATCGACCTCTTCTTCTTCCTCATCTGCCTCAGCAGCTGCAGTAGAGGGGGACACATCTGACTTGGCCATCACAGATCCCATGTCTGGCATCCTAAACTGCTGAGCTGCTTGTGTCTGCAACTGCGAGCTCAAATCCTCAATCTTAGCCTCTCCAAAAATGACATAGGTCTCGGAATTTGGGCTTTTGAAGACATCTGGTTTTGAGATGAAGAATAAAACCTGCAGTATTGTGATTGAACTAATAAGCATAAATCCACATTCTTAAAAGAATATTAAATTGAATACGGATGAAATGAAGAATGAAACAAAGTAATTTACATTTTTGGTCCTCTTAATAGTAACCCTGCTAACCCCTGTAACAGGTTTCATGCCAAGCTTCAACATGGCTTTACGACTCTTCTTCTCACTCCTGCTCTGCTTAGAACTCTCACTACCTCCTGCATCAGTTTCTATTCAGATTCTTCCAGAAAATGTATTAACAAACACCATACCGTGTGGCCTGGTTATCTCAAGCGCGATATAAGGACTGCACGCCAGGGAACACATTGCATATAGTAGCTAAGAACAGGGATAGCGAAAACTTAATCTACTGACATCAGTTAGAATAGGGACGGAGAAAGCAGACAGAAATGCATAGCATAACTTCATATAATGATCAAAAGCCTGGCAACAACAACAACAGCCAGTCCAAATTACAAATATGAAAGTATAAACTACGCCAACTAAGAGGTGTAATTATTCCAGCGTTAGAAATGCATGGTTGAATGGTCACTAGTCAGGTAACTAATGTTGCATTCATTTCCCCTGCTAACAAACTTTTGAAAACAGCGGCATTAAGCAATTAAATAGTTGCAACTATCAAAAGAATCACCAAATAGTTTCTATCTAGTATTACATTATCCAAAATGAGTTCAATTAGAACTGAATTAGCTAAGGTGCTGTAAAGTACTCATCCAATAAAATACTCTGTGCCTTAAATTACTACAGATGATATCTAAAAGGAATACCATCGCAATATATATTTCACAAAATGTCAAGTTCACAAATCACAACAAGAACGTACTAAAGACCAGCATTCTTAGACCATGAACAAATGACAAAAAATTAACAAGCAGTATGCAACCATAAAAAGGATGAGGAAAGGGAAAGTATACCAAGGGCGCCATCTTCCTTGTCATCGTCATCGTCGTCGTCAGAATCATCGGCGTCATCATCGTGGTCGTCTTCCTCCTTCACGTCCTCAACGATTGGCTCATCCTCCTTAAGCTTCTTCTCGGCTTCGATTTCTTCGATGACGGGACCAGGCATGGTTGCAGTCGTAGTATGGTTTTGTCGAATGGAGGAGGTTCTCACTGCTTTTTGAGGATAGAATTCGTAAGCAGAAAAAATGGAGATATAAAATGGTGGGGTTGTATCCTAGGGTTCCCCTCTATGGACCTTGCCTAACTAAAGCCCAATTTCATCAGCCCACGCATTACCTTATCTTTTATCTTTTAATAACAACACCCGGAGATATTCAAAAGGAACTTTTACATTTATATATCATATAGTAAACTATATTACCCTATATGTTTAATTTTTAATATAATTATTTTTCTTATACATAATTATTATTTATGTACATTTTAAGGAATTTAATGATATTAATTAATCTCCTAATTTAATTTTACCGTATATTTTCACTCCCCCAACGTTTTTCTCTCCAAATCCCACTCACTCACCCACGTATCAAACCACACCCCACTATTTCCTCTTCTAAAACCAGCGAAAATCTTTAACCCCTCCATTAACGCCTGTTTGCAAGTTCTTTCTTCTAAAATCAGTCAAAATTTGTACTATTCTTCAAAGTTCATGCACCCATTAACGACCAGCTTCGAAGAAGAGAGTTAAAGCATGAAGAAGAGCAGAGCTTCAAAGAACAGCCCTATAAATTAAAGAAGCGGATGTTCCTTCTTTCGATTTGGGTGTTTTATCACCACATTCAAAAAATATTACTTGTTTGAATTGGGTGTTGTTGCAAACAATTGAGAATTTTCTCTACGTCTCTCTCTATCTCTTAATCCCTGATTCCAGTAATGTAAAACAAAGAAAAAGAGAGCAGCAATTCCACCATTGACAGCCATTAAAAAGCTTTGAAGATTTGAATTTGGATTGTCAAAAGTCATTATTTGTTTGGATTGGGTGTTGTTGCAAACAATTGGGAATACGGTTTGAAGTTTATATCTCAATTTTGAGGGTGTTTTGGTGAAGATTAGACATGATTTTGGCTGAATTTCAGATTGAATCTCGAAGAAGAAGAAGAAGACATGACATACATTGTACTTCAAAAATTGTAGTAAAAATGTAGTAAAATTGTAAAAAAATTGTATTATGTTATTTATATATATTTTTTATTTAAATATTGTATAAAAGTTGAATATTGTATAAAAATTATATTTAAGTTGTATGATATTGTAGTTGTATATAACTGGGTAGAAATAATGTATGAAAGTTGTAGATACGTTGTAGATAAGTTGTAGATAAGTTGTATAATATATAATTAGTTGTATGAAATTCATATTTTATTGTGTATAAATCAGATACAAAATATACAAAAGACATATTGTATAAAGTTTGTATAAAAATTGTATTTTACGTGGTATGATATTGTAGTTGTATATAATTGGGTAGAAATAATGTTTGAAAATTATAGATAAATTGTAGATAAGTTGTATAATATATAATTAGTTGTATGAAATTTTATTTTACTATGTATAAATCAGATACAAAATATACAAAAGATATATTATAGATTTTGTATAAAATTTGTATTTAAGCTATATATTATTGTAGTTGTATTTAACTGGGTAGAAATAATGTGTGAAAGTTGTAGATAAATTGTATAATATATAATTAGTTGTATGAAATTTATTTTTACTATGTATAAATTAGATACAAAATAACTAAAAGACATATTTGTATAAATTTTGTATAATATTTATATTTCACTTGTAGTTGTATATAACTGTAAAAAAAATATCAAAATAACTTCTCTCTTCAATTACTCGGAAAAAAAAACGATGAATCTTGTTCCAGCTCCCCCGTTGCTGCTAATAATTATCTTTCTCTTATCATCTCCCCATTTGATCATACAAATAGCTAATAATTATCTTTCTCTTGTCATCTCCCCATTTGATCATACAAATACAAACTCTTATATTATAATACCCTCCAAATCACTGAAAATTCTAAAAAGTTACCTCCCAAAAGAACCACCACCAAAGACCGCCACACTAAATCCCTTGATTAGACATGTCAGTCTTTTGTCCATATCACAATCTTCCACAAACAGCTTTACATGAATAAAATATTTCAGAACAAAACGTTTCAAGATAAGAAACATAACTACGAAATGGCCAAGAATAAGGCATTATCACCAAATAAATAAATAGAGTAGAATCCAATGCATCATTGGAACTAAATTACAAAACGAGACTGGCTCTATAGAGGGTGGTGGTCTAAGTGTTGCACTAACAACTTTTGACGGCAATTTACTCAAGATATTGGAGAAAGAGAGAATCTGGAGAGAAGGGGGGAGAAAAAAAGAAGAAAAAGGGTGTAACTAAATCCCTTGATTGAAAGCATAAATAATGGATTTGGGAGCCCTTTAAGGTGGATTGTATATATTTTGTAAACAAAACTTGTTTATGCCGGGTAATTAGCTAAACATGGACATTAAGGGTAATAAAGTTTCAAATAATGTATAGGAATGAAAAAATCCCTATTAAAAAATAGCCAGATTTACAAGTGGTCATTCAAAAATAGTCACAGTTTCAAAAGTAATTGAAATTTAGTCATTTTTCATGTAAAGATAAATATGAACAAAAACATTATTCAAAATCCGGAAAATACTCCAGCATAATATACTGGAATTCCAGTATAATATACCGGTCCAGCATAATATGCTGGTAGCTCATACACTCGTGCTCCATTCTCCAGTATATTGTGCTGGAACTTTCCGTGTGTTGGAGTTCCAGCATAATATGCTAAAAGTTCATACACGGGTGCACCGATCTCCAGTATATTATGTTGAAACTTTCCGTGTTGCAGCAAAATAATGACTATTTTTCAATGACTTTGCAAACGCTGGCTATTTTTGAATAATCAGTCCGAAAACTAGCTAGCCCGTACTATTTTTACAACAACACCGCATGAGAAAATGAGTAGTATTATGAAGTTATAGTCTCTCTTTTTTATCTTTTGGGTAAAAAGACATACTCAAGGGGAAAATGTTTTCTAATGACTGTGAATAAAGACAGTTTTGTAACTAAATGGTGTTGAAGAAAAAGTTTCTCCTTTAGCTCACTGAATATTTAATAGGATGCTACCGGAAAATATCACATATATATGTGATTAAACATTTTTGAGGATATGATCTCCTATAATCAATTATAATACAAGTAAAAGAAAATGAGCGTATAAAGATCCATTGGATTTTATTCACCAGTCTCTTGTATTATTTGTTATATATTAATCTCTTGTGAAAGTGGTCATATAACAAAAAGAACATTCAAATTGGATCATAAAACTGATGTCTCAAAAAAAATTAGGAGGCTATTTGGCTCCCTAATCCGGATGATCTTGGTGAATATCCACTTTTCAGGTCCGCTATTAGAGTTAAGTCATATTTTAAATTTTACTAGTAGATTTATCCGTGCTTCGTACGGTTATAAAAAATAATACTAGTAAATTTAATATATGTATATTTGAGTTTAATTTTCTAAAAGTTTCGAAAGTTTCTCAATATTTTTAAAAGAAGAAGATATGTGAAATAGTAG
>ML258783.1:0-20920 GCA_005239495.1 Nicotiana undulata | reverse complement strand
GTATGCAATACAGAATGAGGGAAAGGCTCAGGTCTATGCCCGCAATCCCTGTATGCATACGTACTATAAAGTAAATCTCTTAAATAACGTAGTTTAAGGGTTTGAGGAAAAACCAGTTGGAAATCTCGAAGAAAATCATTGAATCAGTTTCAAAGAATAGTAACGATTGGAAAATCAGTTAGAAATCAATTTACCATGATAAATCTTAAGTTATTATGCAATTTAAATGATAGCAGTAATAATAGAGTTGAAAAAGAAGCATTATGTAGAAAGAAATAAGGAACTTCAGTGAAAATATCCCGTGCACGCGCTCGTCACCTCACGTACACGGGGTTTTTATAGGAAAAACCATTAAAAATGCCTAAGGGAGATTCCAACACAGAGTTAGGCAAGCCACTTACCTCAACTGTGCAAATCAACCGCTAATCACTCTCTTGCCACGAGTATCCAACTCCGGGTGGCCCAAATCTATTCAATTCGATGGGATTACGTAAATATAAATTCAAGAAATCGAAATAACTAATTAATTCAGAACTAATACTGGAAATTAGAAAATTTGACCAAAACGCCCCTCGGGCCCACGTATCGGAATCGGGTAAAATTTACCATATAAGAATCTCTCAAATCGGAGGTCAAATACTCACGATTCTAACCATATAAGAATCTCTCAAATCGGAGGTCAAATACTCAATCGAAAACCCAAAATTTGGTCTAAGAAGTTTCTTCATTTTTCCCAAGTTTCTACTCAAAAATCTCGAAATTAAGGGTGGAATTTAGGATTAGAATCATGTAACTTAACCTATGATGGTTAGAAATCACTTACCAAGAATACCCAGGTGAAAAGTCCCTCAAAGATCGCCTCTCCCGAGCTCCCACAATTCAAAAATGGTGAAAATAGGCTTAGAGCTTCGAATTGGGGTTTTAGTATTCTGCCCAGATATTTGTTCTATGCGTTCGCGGATGGGCTACCGCGAACGCGAAGAGTAAAACTCACTGGGCCCATAATTGGCCTTCACGAACGCGACACAGGCTATGTGAATGCGGAGACAGGCCCACGGACACTACGGNAGCCCCAAAACTATTCTATGCGAACGCGGTGACCTCTACGCGAACGCATAGAAGGAAACCAGCAGCAAAATTTCTGGTGTTTTACTAAATCCAAAACCACTCCGTTGAGCATCCGAAAATCATCCGAGGGCCCGGGGACCTCAACCAAACCTACCAACTATCCCAAATACCTTATTTGAACTTGGTCGAGCCTTAAAAACACGTCCCATAACATCAAAATACTCAAATATGCATAGATTCAAGCCTAAGAACTTACGAATTTTCAAGAATTCATATTCGACGCTGAAACACGTTTAAACTCATCTGAATAAACTCAAAATTTTCACACAGGTCATAAATGACATTCCGGACCTGCTGTCTCTTTCAGAGTTCCATTCCGAGTCCGATATCAAAATCTCACCTATCGGCCGAAATCGCCGAAATTCTAACTTTCGCCAATTAGAGCCTAAATCTACATCCGACCTCGAAAACATATTCCGAACATGATCCTAACCCCGAAATCACTCAACGGATCTAATGGAGTCGACGGAATTCCATTCCGGATCCGTCTTCACATAGCTCTAGCTACGGCTCAATTTCTAAAGTTGAAATTCACCTTAAAGGACTATATGATCAAAATCACTCCGAATTTCACCGCTCAACGCTCCGACAAGTTCCATTAACCTAATAATACATGGGAGGAACAATTATCAGGGGATCAGGGCGCTAACTCTCAAAACGACCGGTCAGGTCGTTACATTGTCAACCAAACCATAATGCAAGAACTTGTTCTCAGATAATCTAGACTTCCAACTTATTTATGTTCTCTAATATGATGAACTTATCTATGTTCTATTATATGTTGTACTTGTTTTTTAATAGCAACCAAAGGGAAAGCATGTAAGGACGGGAAAACAACCTTTGAAAATGACAAGAACTTTGTTGGAGTCTGAAGCAGAAGAAGAAATACAATGTTCAGCACCACAAATGACTCAACCAAGTCAAGAAGATGGCTTTAGCTTCATGCCTACACTTAGAGTTGGTCAATCAAGTATGGAACATGATGAAGATGTTGTGGTTAGGCCAAAAGTGATATCAGAAGCCAAGACAAGACTTCAACTAAGGCAGCAGGCAAACTTACCTATTGGGACTAGATCTATAAACTTTACTGGTGATCACACTGGTGTTAGTGAGCCCACAACCCTTCCATATTCACCAGCGGACCTCATGTGGAAGGGTAAAGCAGCTACAACTTCAACCCAGTTAGAAAAACAAAGGCAACAGAAGATTGGAAGCTGAAGATAAGGAAAGGAAAATGACAGTCCTGATTCTGTCCAGTTCTATGCATTTTTTGTGTATTTTGGGATGTAATTACTACAAATTTCATGACAATTAATATTTTGGGTTGTAATTATTACATTGACAGTACTGCATTTTGGGTTGTAATTATTGCATTGACAATACTGATATTTTTGGCGATATGTTAATATTGGTGATGTGTAATTCTGTCCAGATTTAGGGTTGTTAATTGCCTAGTTTTTTTCTGTTTTAAGGTTGTTAACGAAATATTGTCGAGTTAACTGCCCAGATTTTTGGTTTTTAACTGCCCAGTTTTTTTTGGCCTTAAGGTTGTTAACTGCCCAGTTTTTTTATGTTTTAAGGGTTCTAACTTGATTCTGCCCAGATTTTGGTTGTTAATTATCCAGATTTTGGTTGTTAATTGCCCAGAGATTTTGGGATCTAACTTGATGCTGCCATATTTTTTCTTGTTTAAAAGCAACTCACCAACACAATATATTTGAAGACTAGAAGTGCATACATGAAAATCTACACAAAATGCCATAGTGCACTAATGCTTGATTCATTTACGAAATTCTGGATTCATTACAAGCTGACCAACAAAAAAATTTCATTAAAATCTAGATGTTACAACAATCAACTACATCAAAAACCTACTCCACTAAACAAAATGCTGGATTTATTTCATCATCAATGCAACAACAAATCTGACTAACAGTGCAAATGAAACCATAATGAACATCGTGCATCAATTTCACTTTCATCTCCCTTGCTTTATTCACTTCAACATCATTTATAGCCTCCAAAACATCAACTTATTCAATCAATTTGTCCCTTTCAAGCTTGCACGCATCCAACAACATATTCAAGGTCCTGATTTTGACATTGGCAGCATCCAATTTAGCCTTGAAATCATTGATTACTATCAACGCTTTGTTCGGGGGGGCTTCGTCTTGTCATTCCCAATATCCACATGACTCGTTATTACAAATACAAACAATTACTATAAGAACAGAAAAAATTTACAGAATAAAAAAAAATTAACAAAAGAAGAAATTTAAAGAACAGAAAAAATTAAAATTTTAAATACATCGACTAAATTCACACTTACTTCTGGTTTAGCACACTTGTAGAATCTCCTTCCGGGGTTGTTTATAGTCGTCGAGGTGAAGTTGTTTGCAATCTCCCCACAGTAGCACCTCCTCCTCGATGTAACACTAGAACTAGACATATAATGCAAGAATCAGAGTTTAATTGAGAAGAAGAAGAGACAATTTTAATTGAGAAGAAGAAATATTAGGGTTCAAATGTTAATAAGGGTGAAGGTTCTTGAAGGGTTAGGTTCGGGTTTGGTAATGGGTTGGTTCGAGGCAGTTATAAAATAACCCAGATAGTTTTAAGCATGCCACGTGGCCTTTCCGTTATACTAAGGGCATATGTGTATAATAGTATAACGTCAGGGGTAGGGATGTCCTAATAGTATAACAGAGGACTTTTTAAAACTATTGATGATAGTAGAGGGGCAGATCAGACCCTTCTCCGTATTTTCTATGGCATGGTTGAGGTCGGTACACCAAATGGTGACATTACATGTACGATCTCTAGCTATTGTAAAGTAACAATTTCCTCAACTTGATTCGGTTATGAGTATCTAAGAAAGTCCTCCTAATATGCTCCACTCACGGGTGAGTTTCGTAACCCTAAAATCTACTTAAGTGAATACTCGTATTGGGAGATTCTATGGAGGTAGCTATGTCTATCATTATGTGTTATGATTTTGTATAACGGAAAATATTTAAAAGAAGAAAATAAAATGTTTTGATTGGCAGATGTGCGTATTACTTGTGATTCAGAACTGAGGATGATATCCTCGCATTTTAATATGATTTGATATGTTTAAATCGGGCTACGAGCCACGGTGGAAGTTATATAAGGACGAGGTCCTTGCGATGAAAATTCTTGCGTTTAAATTCTCCCTTGTGAAATTAAAATTTGTACTATAGTACTAATAGGGAATCATGCATGTTAGGGTTATTTGAAATTTTTTGTATAAAATTTATCTGTGCAATGTGCATAATTTGATTTATCTGTGCAATGTGCATAATTTGCCAAATTCATGTTATAATTATTAAGCTTTAACATACGAGGTAGGTGCCCGCCCATGTGGCATTAAATGAGACACGTTAATTTGGGGTAAATAATTATGAGTTCTTCATGCATCGTATCTCGTTATCAGCATTGTGAAGGTTTGAAAGGAGATAATTGTTAACGTAAAGTTATTTGATGATTCTATGATTGACTATTAACGACTATTAAGATCATATTGAGCCAAAAGGGTGTTCTATTCAAATGGCCGGACGAGTGTTAGGTGAGCTTTCAGAATCTCAATATAGCCTTGACTTCGGCATCGGTGTTGGTGTTACCATCAGGTTCGAGATCTTTCACGGTATATTGTGGTGTATCTCGTATTGGATTAGGTGTAGTATTAATGCATGATAGCAAGGTGATTGCATATGCGTCTCAACAGTTGAAGGTTTATGAGAAGAATTATCATGTCCATGACTTAGAGTTGGC
Organism: Nicotiana undulata; assembly: GCA_005239495.1. Lineage (NCBI taxonomy): Eukaryota > Viridiplantae > Streptophyta > Magnoliopsida > Solanales > Solanaceae > Nicotiana > Nicotiana undulata. The sequence goes on along the minus strand of ML258783.1, from coordinate 16,000 downwards.
GGCCATTGTTTATGCATTAAAAATATGGAGGCACTATGTTCATGGTGTGCCGTGTGAGGTTTTCACGGATCATCACAATCTCTGGTACTTGTTCAAGCAAAAGGATCTTAATTGAGACAGAGGAGATGGTTAGAGTTACTGAAAGATTATGACATCACTATATTGTATCATCTGGGGAAGGCCAATGTAGTGTCTGATGCATTGAGTAGGAAGGCGGTGAGTATGGGAAGCCTTGCATTTATTCCATTTGGTGAGAGATCGTTAGCTTCAGACATTCAGACCTTGGAAAATCAGTTCGTAGGTTGGATATTTCGCCCAACCGTGCTTTAGCTTCTACAGTCACTCTGTCTTCTTTATTTGAGCGTATCAGAGATCGGCAGTATGATGACCCGCAATTGATGGTCCTTAGGGACACAATTCGGCACTGTGGTGCCAAGCAAGTTACAGTTGGAGATGACGGTGTTTTGAGGATGCAGGGTCATACATGTGTGCCTAATGTTGATGGGCTTCGTGAGTTGATCCTTGAAGAGGCTCATAGTTCTAAGTATTCTATTCACCCGGGTGCTGCCAAGATATACCAGAACCTACGGCGGCATTATTGGTGGCGAAGGATAAAGAAGGATATTGTTGCTTATGTGGCTCGTTTCTTAAATTGTCAACAGGTAAAGTATGAGAATCAGCGACCCAGTGGTTTACTTCAGCAGATAGAGATTCCTGAGTGGAAGTGGGAGCGTATCACTATGGATTTTGTTGTTGGACTCCCACGGACTCAAAGGAAGTTCGATGATGTTTGTGTTATTGTGGATAGGCTGACTAAATAAGCACATTTCATTCCAGTGGCAAGTACTTATCCTTCGGAGCGGTTGGCATAGATATATATTTGATAGATTCTTCGTCTTCACGGTGTGCCCGTGTCTATCATTTCTGATCGGGTTACGCAGTTTACCTCGCACTTTTGGAGGGCAGTTCAGTGTGAGTTGGTTACACGGATTGAGTTGAGCACAGCATTCCACCCTCAGACGGACGGTTAGTCCGAGTGTACTATTCGGATTTTGGAGGATATGCTTTGCGCTTGTGTTATTAATTTTGGAGGTTCTTGGGATTAGTTATTGTCGTTAGCGGAGTTTGCCAACCGCTACTTTTGGGAGAGCTTCTTCTATGTCCATATGGAGCATGTGGTGTCTAACCCTGGTGGGTTTCCTGAGACGTGGAATTTCGCCCGTAGGTCTTTCTTATCCGCTCTTATTTCTTACAACGCTTGTTGGTTGTTTTCCCCTAGTGATATCGTTGGTTATTTTTGTTGTCACAGCCGAGAGACTACCCCCTTCGCAAGTTGCTGATATTCGCGATTGGGTGAGCTCGGTTCTACATCATACGGTGGGAATTCGCGCATGGGCACCCTTTCACGAGATGTTTGGGCGCAAACCTTCCGCCGGTAAGTTGCCTTGTCTTGGTTTTAGTTACTTTACCCTTTGCTCTGTGTTTTCCTTTGCCTTATATTTTCATTTGGTTGAATGTCTCTTCGACGGGCCGGAGAGGGGAGAGAAGTGCGAGGGCTCCTGCCCTTTCTTTCCGTCAGCCAGCTTCTTATATTGGGCCCGTACTAGGGGCTGCTGCGGATGAGGGCGCCCGTAGTCTGCGTCCAAATCTGGTCGTTCGGAGGCTACTCCTCGGTCGGAAACTCCAGTCCCCACAGTTCGTCTGGCGTGCGAACATTCTCATGGTGGTGGCGAAGAGGCCCCGTCAAATAGGCGTAAGGTAACGTCAGAGGAGACATCTTTGATTGAAGTGCCCTCGAGGGTTGACCCTATTTCGGTGGTGTCTCAAATCAGTGGCGATGTCGGCTTGGGAGTGGAAGCGGTTCCTATTTCGGGCATGAAAAGGTTCGTTTTGACATCGAGGGAAAATTAAGCGGTTGCCACAATTATTTTGAGTGGACCATCAACATCTCAGCATGCTCGCACCTCTCCTTCGGCCGATGAGAGGTTGAAGGGCATGGTGGTGGATGACTACGAGTCCGATTCGGACATTGATCCTGTGGACATGAGGATGTTCGAAGAAGGCTTTACCAGGGTCAATGTGAGGGCGGGAGGTCCTTCCCGTGTGCTAGAAATCCTGTCGGACTTTAAACTATTGGAGGATATGGTGTATTTGGTTCCTCAATTCGACCTTATGTGCTCCGCCGCCGAAACCAGGTCTCTTCAGGAGAGTAGCAACTCTGATTTGTCACGTTGTGTGGCTGGGATGGCCTTGAGGGTGAGTTTCCTTTCGCTACTTTCTTTGTTCTGTGTCCTTTGCTTTCGCTGATTCTTGTTCTTCTCTTTTCTTATTTTAGGCTTACATGCTGGAGATCGAAAGTGCTCGTTGGGCCGAGACGCGGGCTGATGTCTTTTTGAAGATGGTCGTGAAGTATCACTGGTATCGCACCAAGTGCCGAGAGATGCACGTGCAGCTTAAGGCGGGTGGTAATATTCGATCCCTCAGGGATGAGTTGGAGAAGAAGGATGAGGATCTGGTGCGGTCTATCCGTACATGTAGTGAGCTCGAGGGGCTACTCAGGATTAAAGACGAGGAGCTCAAGGTGGGCAAGGGGTTGCGGCGGAATGCGAGGACCTTAGGGCGAAGGTGTTGTCTTCGCGTCCCGAGCTTGAGCAGAATGTCGTTAGAGTCGCCAGCCTGAGTGTAGAGTGGAGGAGAAGGTGGCTGATTTGGAGAGAAAAGTGGTCGAGTTAGAGAGTGACGAGGGGGCCCGGGTGGCGGCTTTGGCGAGGGCGACGTCGCTGGAAGAAATTATCTGTGTCCTCAGGTCTGAGCGTGAGTCCGATAGGGTGACGGCCACACTGAAAGAGGCGAGGCTCGAGGAGCGGATCGGTATGCTCGAGCAGGATGCTTCGAACTTGTGAGACCAAGTTGTGGCTCTCGAGCCCGAGAAGACGCAATTGTTGGCTCGGGACCCCTCTCAAGAATCTGCCTCTATTGTTTTTTCTCGCCCTTTGTACGTGATGTGGGTCCATGTTGAGGCCTAACGAGTCACATATAAGGACTTGTGGGCGAGGGGGAGTGTTCTAGATGCCATCTTCGAAGATGCTCGTAGGAAAGCACGCGAGGCTAGTCTTGCCTACGGTTATGCCCTTCATCATCGGAGGCCGGTGGAAGTGTTGAGGCCAAATGTGGGCTCTCTTCTGATGACGACAGTGGAGGAGGCGATGGTGGAGACGAGGCCAAGTGAAGTTTTGTAGCCTTCGTACTTACTATTATTATTATTGTTCTTTTCTTTGGTGTAGCTCGTTGTTATTTCTCTTTTTTCTGGGGGCCTGTTTTGGCCTCTTGTAAGGCGTTGTGCGTATGTAAATTTTTGAATAAGATTTTTTGTCTCTGGTCGTATATCCTTGGCTTTCTCTTCTTTTTTGTTTTAAAAAGATCTTCTGATTTTCTCGTGATGAGCCCCTGTCTTTCGACTGGGAATTCAGCGGGGTCGAATCTTTACTTAATTCGAGCGAGGTCGAATTTTGTTTGGATCGAGCGAGGTCGAATTTTACTTGATTCGAACGAGGTCGAATTTTGTTTGATTCGAGCGAGGTCGAATTTACTTGATTTGAGCGGGGTTGAATTTTATTTGATTTGATCAAGGTCGAATTTTACTTGATTCGAGCGAGGTCAAATTTTGTTTGATTCGAGCAAGGTCAAATTTTACTTGATTCGAGCGAGGTGGAAATTTGTTTGGTTCAAGCAAGGTCGAATTTTACTTGATTCGAGCGAGGTCGAATTTTACTTGATTCGAGCGAGGTCGAATTTTGCTTGATTCAAGCGAGGTCAAATTTTGTTTTAGCTTGGCGACCACCGGGGTCGTATGGTGTAAATTCGAACGAGGTCGAATTGTAACTTGTTATGAGTTCGAGCGAGGTCAAACTTTAATTTTTTGATTCGAACGAGATCGAATCTTATTTCGCTTGGCGATGGCCGGGGGCTGTGGAGTGGTAAGAATGTTGACGTTGCCTTGCTTTTATTGGAGGATACTATGCAATACTGCATAGCTTATGTATGTGTCGGGATAAGTCCCAGTCTATCTACTTCTTTTGTTACTCGTCCTGGGGAGATCGTTGACGGGACAGGCGATGAACTTATGGGTCGGGCTTTGGGGACCCTGGGGCTCGATTAATTTAAACAAAATTTGGATATGATTCGTAATATTTAGTTGGACGAACTGGGTGTAGTGTCTCCCTGGCGAGCATACGGGCAACCTTTTCGTATTTATGTTCTACCTGTGTTGGGGAGATTGCGCGTTCCATGGGCTCACTGCCCATTCCCAGGCTATGGAGATTGTTTCTCAATGATGCCGGTTTGTTCTGAGCCATTTGTCTGTTATTCGTAGTTCGGTACTGAGTGGGAGGTTTTTATCGTTTCGCGTTTGACTTAGGGAGGAACTTGGAGCCTATATGTTGACTAGCCTTCGTTTGCGTACTTGGGAGGACGTCTCCGTTCTCTGTTTCACTTTTTTTTATTTTTATGAATAGCGGGTTAGAAGTATATGGAATAATTTATTACCTTAGTCGGTTGTTCAGCTAATGAATGAGGGTTGGCCACGTTTCCCTCGCCGGCTGCGCTTTTTAGACCTTGGAAGACCCCCCGTTTGGCGATGGACTAGGGATCGCGCTACTGGGCGGCTCCCCGTGTTTCGTACGCTGGTACTAGTTTCCTGCCCGATGTCGGTTTAGGCTTCGTGCTCAGCTTCATCACTGGTCGAGCTTTGGCATCTCGTGGATGGACGATCTACTCCACCATCAGGGCCTTGAGTTCAATTTCTAGTTTTTCTCAGTCCCGATCGTGCGAAGATGGTAGAAATGTAAGTTAATACCATAAAATACAGACGAGGAGTATCTCAATCAGTAAATTATACCACAAGCGTCGTCTCATATAGTAGGAGGGGAGGCGTTATGCGCATGATGTAGAGGGTGTTGGGTGTTTACCTGGAAATGGGATTATGGACGCGCTTGGTACGCGTAATCGTAGTTCCACTATGACGGCTCATGTTCACAATGCATTAGGGTCGCTGCTGAGGCGCAACGCAGTTTTCGTGTGTAAATCAGGCATAACTCCGGTCTCGTGTGAGGATTCACCCTTGGTTGGGTGAAACTTCACGGAATGGGAGATCGAATAGAGGTCGTGTGTGGATCTAGAGGGAACTAAGGCTTTGGCTAGAAAATTCCCACATAAGGCGCCAAATTATTTTACCAGAAAAGTGTTAAACCTTTTCTTAAACGAATTAATAAGAAAATAGAGAATAAATCCTAGCCAAGGATAATTAACTCTAGATCGAAGGATGCTAAATAATAAAAACAGGATATGGTTGAGCTCATGAACTTGTTAAGATTTTCAGAAGATATCAAACGTCTAACGCGAACTTACATTCTCGATGCTACTTCTCTGTACAAAAAAAGTGGAAAAAGAAAATAGATATGTCGCTAACGGCCACGAGAACATCTTTATTTATTTCATAAAGATGATTACAGAGATCAACAACAAGGTTCTAAACCCTCTCTTGGTTCTGTGACCGATTTTCCTGTTCTTCTCTGTTCAGAGAGAAAGCAGACCACCCCACTATCATTCCTTTATTATGTATATATACTAGGTGTTCCCACCTACCCAACGGTCCTTAGCCTGGATACTTTAGTCTGTTGTTTGCACTTTAGGTCGACCTCCCTAAGTGTCACGGTGTGTGCTTCGCCGTAGAGGCTTTCTGATGGTTCGACCTCGGTCGTGGCCGAGATGCTCATCGCTATGGTGCCTTGTGGATACAACCACGACTCAATCGTCTTCTCGCCAATCCCTTTTGGTCCCGATTCTCATGTGGTCAGATTTCGACCCATATACCCTCTACTATATAAAGGGGAGTCTGATAATTCATAAAACACATTGTAACACACACTCAAAAGCAAGTACATTATTATTTTTTCTATGTCTTTAAGCTCTTGTTCTTTTGTATCGACATCGGTCGTGGTGAGGCTGGCTCGAGAACAATTATTCCATCAAGGCTGAAACTATCCAACTCATGTGGTTTAAATTTATTTTATCTCTATTTGTCCAATAGCAACTTAATTTATCGCTTTATATTTTTGCGTATCCTTAAAATCACTTACAAGTTTAATTGTTATCCGATTTTGAGAGTAAACAAAAAACTAAACCGGTTCCTTCAAATACAAATAACATGGACAAGAGATAGTATTATTTAAGATTTAATGTTGAACATGATAGAATATATTCAAAAATATATAAAATATACATATGGTATAAATAAATAATCAACATTTATATGAAATTAATACTCCATTTGAAACAAATAGAGCAAGAGTTGTAAAGAAGTTAATGAGCGCCTAACCGGCCATCTTGATTGATGCACTAAATGTCGAATATCTATTTGAAGGTTTCAATAAATCAAAGTCAAACAAAGGTTGCTGTACTTGATCGTACTACTGTCCTTTCTTGTTTGAAATTGACTCAACTTTCTTTAATCAAACTATATAATGGCACAATTAGAAAATATTGAATTTTTATTCACTCGATCGGTACCTTCAGCTTAGAGTTGGATTTAATTTAATAACTAAAATATCGTTCACAATTGCACAAATTCACATGTCTTGTGTAAATACCTCAACAAACTCGTGGAATTTTTTTTCGCCCTAAGACAATTTCTCAAACATACTTATTAATGTTGTTGACCCGTATTAGAAAGGACCCGTTTAGCTATAGACTTTGTCAAAATAATCTTGAGGTTTATTTTGCAATTATATGTTTGACTATAGATTTTAAGAAAATTATCAACTATGTCCATTTATAAGTAGCTCATTACAAAAATTGGTCAATTGATAAAATATTACTAATATTAGCCAAATTAGCCAATTAGCTATTTGTAGCAAAAGAATATCAAATTTTTGCTTTGTTTTGAGTGGGTGTTATTAGAATAGATTCGGCACAACTTAAGGAGCTTGAATCTCAGTTTTGGGATGATTTGGTGAAGTTTTGAGGTGGTTTGAATCGAAAATTCTAAGTAAAAACTGAACATGAAAAAAATAATATGTGTATCATTTGTGTATCACATATGTATCATATTTGTATCAATTGTGTATCACGTGTATATCCATGTATACCTGTGTGTGAGATACATGCGTGATACGTGTTTGATACATGTATCGCAGAAGACTTTTTTTTAACTCGATTTCATTACGAATTTTGATACAAAACCAGTCCAAATACCTCCAATCTTCCTCAAATTTTGTATATTGACTTATCTACATATTTTCAATGAATTTCAACTATACCCATTGAAAAGGTTCCTTTTTGTTTAAATTTTTGGAATATTGTATATATTTTTGTATTTCATCACCTTATTTGCTACTTCATCCATGAAATTTCCTTTCCGTCTTGTATAGTGTTGCTAATCGCGCTTAAAAATATGGAAGGTGATTTTTGTATGTGATTCTTTGAGAGAAAGAACCCTATTATTTGATTTTTCAATTTTTGTTCGCTAGTTTTGGTAAATCTATAACTAATGGGTAGAGGTTGGTAAATAAAGATTTATTTAGGACATTTGTGTAAGTTTCCATAGATTTTACCGATATTTTGGCAAAATTTCAAATTTCAAATCCCAAATCCCAAAACCAGCCCAATGGTTGGTTTTGGGCCAATTCCCTAAAAATACACATGTTTTTCCAAAATAAATTTGGGAAATATGTTTTGAAAATGTATGTCCAAACACATTTTCATCTTCAAGCCAAACTTCAGCCAAAGCAATTTTTTCAAAACAAATTTAAGAATTTATGGCCAAACGCTAGCAAAATTTCATAAAATGTTCTTCAAGTTTGCATTTTTGGAGTACTTCAACCAAAAATGTTTTCCATATAAAATAGAGATTTAATTTTTTAATCCCGATTAACACCGTTGCTTTATTAGTTAATCCATTCAGTTTGAATAATTATTACTGCGAAGAGACATTTAAACCGTAATTAGTTTTGAATATTTTATTTGTGAAAAAGAATAGACGACAAGAACAAGATTCATCCCATTTGCATTCTAATTTTCTCTTTTTTCCTTTCTTTTGTTTAATCTTTTCTTCAGTTTAACCTTTGAGATTTTTGGCAACTTACGTGTTAGTGTAGTATGGTTGGGAAAGAAAGAGAGAAATAAATTTGGCGTATTGTTGACCTTGGCTTTGAGGCCCACTTTAGGGTGTTAGTTAGAAGAGCAATGACGTGTCCTCTGGTCAATATCAATCACCATCCAATTATTAAATTAAATTTTTGGCAGTTTATAAGTTGTCAAGTATGAAGTCATGCTTATTACAGCATGATGCTATAATTTTTGTTTAGCATGGTGAGCAATTCTGTATATATATTATCCTCCGCAAAAAAGTAAAGCGAGAAGAGGAAAAGGAATACTCCCCCCAATTCCTTTTAGCCTTTTTTAAATAAAAAAAAAATTTCTCATTTTATATTTAATGGCGGTGTCTTATAGCCACACAAGTATTATTGTGCATTTACGATCACATATTTTAAAAGTTTTACATTAAAAAATTCTATTATTTTTTACCTCTATGCTTAATCAAATAATCTCACATAAATTAAAATAGATGAGATATTTTTCTTTCTTATTTCCCGTTTTGCTTGGTTGGTCATTGGTTACAAAAGCAAGAGGGAAGAATAATACTATGTTTTTTTTCTTTTTTGTTGTAAATGGCGAGATGTCTTCAAAGCAGAAAATTAAAGAGTGTTATTACAACATAGAACATATATTAACCATGCAGTTCCTAACAAGTCTTTGCGATAAGTGAAGAAAGCAAATAAAGGCATTGTGCTCCAAATATGTCTTCACCTTCAGCATTTCCTTCTTGTATTCGTGTACTTGCATAGTTTGCTAAAATCGGGGTAGCTGAGTTGGCTTCACGGTATATGGTGGTGGCAAAATGGTTCAAAGAAAACAGTTAACCACCCATATGGGTTGGATAATGAACTTTTTAAAAACGGGTCAAATATGGATAAGAACCATATTATCCATTTAGAAAATGGATAACCGATGGGTCTAACTTTTACATTTGTTAAAGCCTCAAATTGGGAGTTCCTCAAGTTAGGGAGATTAAGAATTCCCCCAAAAGTGATCATATGCAAGAAGTCATGAATAATATGGTTAACCATATAATCCGTCGGTTAACCAATTTTTATCTGTAATAAATACGGGTCGGGTCGAGTCGGATGAGTTATCTATTTTTATTATCCGTTTTCGAACCGAACCATATCCGACCCGACCCATCGTTTGTCACTCCTAACGGTATATGTGCTTGACTGGTAGCTGGTTATGGATGTGATGAGGAACCTGCAATCATGTAGTAAATTTGTGTAAGCATTATTAATCATATGAGATTTTATAGTTATGGATAATGCCTGACAGTCAGTTTCCACTGTCAGTGGTTCACACTGTACTTGAATTCTTGTGGTTTGGTGTTGAGCTGCTTTTTGGCTTGTGAGGTAAAGGTATTTAATTGCTTGGGCAATTGGTGTATTTCTAGTAATGGTTGCGGATATTTTTTTTAACAAGTTATTATTGCGGTGTAACCAGATATGCCATAGGGTAACGGGGGTGATAACGGACATTGGAACTTGAATTTGGTTTAGTAGAGTTGTTGAGCCGTTGGAAGTACATAATTCTTAACCCACATACTGAAATTTGGTGGTTCAAAATCTATACACAGAGTGTTCCAGATGGTGTTGTTTCGTGGGTAATAGAGGAAGATGTGTTCGGTATCTTCCACAACACTACAGTGAGGATAAATGGGGGATGGAGTTATTTTCTGTAGTATAGCATGAATGTTGTATGTAGGCGCTTTATGATTAAAAGCCACATGAAGTGCTTGAGTTTATTATGGAAATTGTTTTTTCATATCTAAGTGTGCTTGAAATCCCTTGGTATTTGTGTAGATAGGCATTGCCTGATTAAAGGTAAGCTGAATTGGTAGTGAAGGAGCCATCAGTGGTTGGTTTCCAGAAGAAGTTATCTGTTGCAGCTTTGGAGAATGGTAGATATGTGTTGTGGATTATTGACTGAATGTCTGCAGGAAGTTCAAAGGATAACTGGCTTAGGTACCAAGAGTTTAATTGTAATATGTGTAAGAGATTTTTCCCCAAATCTGCATTTGTTAGTGGACCTTGGATGTGAGCTGGGCGATGACCCAGTTGTCCTTCCAAAGATTAATATGGTTATCATTTGACACATTCCAAGTTAATCCTTTTGCAAAGAAGGGGCGAGCTCTAGCAAGGCTCTTCCACACATAAGAGCCAACTGATTAGAGTAAGCTGTGTTTGAGATGAAATCTTTATGCTCCTGCCATGCCAGATACTTTTGACCTACCACATATGACCATAGGTTGTTTGGGTTGTAGTAGAGGCGTCAAATGATATTACAAAGGAGTGTTAGGTTTTTTCTCTTGGAACTGACAAGGCCCAAGCCTCCTCCTTGTTTTGGGGATGTTACAGTTCCAATTAATTATGTGAACACCTTCTTCTTTTTTTCCAGTTGATCCCCATAGGAAGTCACGTTGAATGTGGTCTATATGTTTTCTAGTAGACGTAGGCAGGTAATTGAGTTGCTTTGAATGTGTTGATATAGCTGCCAGAACCGACTGAATAAGGGTGGTTCTTTCTGCTTGGGTTGGGAGCTTTGCTTTCTAGCCTTTTAATCTTATATTCATTCAATCAAGGATAAATTAATAGTCAGAGCTTTTTGGTTGTAGATTGGTAATTGGGAAGCCAAGATACTTCTCTACATGGTTTGTTGCCTTAATGTTTAGCATTGTGGAGAGCGTGCTCTGGGTGTTGCAATCCACATTCTTTGAGAAGGGGATTTTTGATTTTGTGAAGTTTATTTGCTGCCAGATTGTTGGGTAATGGAGTTGAAGATGTTTATGACAAAGGCAGCACTAGTTGCAGTTGCCTCGGAGAAGACTATAAGGTCATCTGCGAATAGGATGTGTGATATGGAGAGTCCTGGTCATCGAATTTTTATAGGTTTCGATTGACAAATGTCCGTAGCATGGTCAATGTACCTAGTAACTTATTGCATACAGATGATGAAGAGGTATGGTGACAATGGTTCCCTTGGCGTAGGCCACGAGAAGGTTCAAAGAAATCTGTGGTTGACCATTGGCTATGATAGAGGTAGATGATGTTGAGATGCAATTCATAATTAGTATGATTAATTTGACAGGAAAGTTGAGAGCACGTAGGGAGTTTCGATTAAACGACCATTCCAGGCGATCAAATATTTTTTCTAAGTCTAGTTTAAGCATTATTTTCCCTTTTCCTCCTGAATTCTTTTTAAAGGAGTGAATAGCTTCCTGAACTATTATTACATTATCAACAACACATATTCCTGGAATGAAATTGCACTTATTAGAGCTAATTATTTTGTTAAGGAATGGTCGTATCCTATTAACAATAGTTTTGGTAATTGTCTTGTGGATCGTGTTGCAAAGGCTAATAGGTCTATAGTGAGAGATGTACTGTGGGTTTTTTATCTTAAGGATGAGAGATACATATGTCTTATTTATCTCAGGGTCAATTGTATGGGTTTGAAAATCTTGTGAGCAGGTTTTGATAGTAGAGGGACTTGTGTCCGCCCAATATTTTTGACAAAGTATTGGGTGAATACCATCTGATCTGGGTGCTTTGAGTGGCTTAAAAACTTTATTGCTTTGAGAATTTCTAAAGTATTTAAGTATCGATTAAGGAATTCTTTACCTCTATCACTGAGGATATTGAGAGTGCTTGGATTATGGGTAACATGTCTAGAACAAAAAGGTAATTCAGTAGTGTAAATGTCCGTAAAGTGATTTAAGATTATGTTCCGTATATTCTGTAGGTCAAAAGTCCAGTTTCCTACAGAGTCCTTAAGTCCTAGGATTCTATTTTTCCTGCTTCATTGGATAGTCGAGATGTGGAAGAATTTAATATTGGTATCTCCATCATTTATCCATTGGACTCTAGATTTTAGTTTCTAAAAGTCCTCTTCATTTTTTAGGATTCCATTATATTCGCGAATGAGTTGTTCCTCAAGGTCTATGTGAAAGTCCCTTTTGTGGGTAGGATGCATACTTTGGATACCTAATATTCTATTTTGAAACGTTTGTTTCTTTTTTAAAGATATTTTCAAAAGTGCTCTTGTTCCATGTCTCCAAATATTTCGTAAAGGATGATATGGCATTCTTGTAGCCATGTTGTTTGAGTTTGACCAATGATAGTTAACTATATTGTTAAAATCAGGATGGATGGCCACATTATTTCAAATCGAAATATGTGAGAGGGTTTATTCATAGGTTTTGTTAAGTTGAAGATGACGGGACAATGATAAGAGTGCGTGCAGGACAAACGAGCCACATCGCATCTGGGTATGGGGAAACTAATAATTTGGATTCTTTATTTGGGTTATAACAACAATGGAAGAAAGAGGTTCCGAATTCTTTGGCCCAGGAGCGGATTTAGGGGGGAAGGGTGTTCACCCGAACCCTCTTCGTTGGAAAATTACACTTTTTATATAGGGGTAATTTTTTTTAACGTATAGATAAAATAGACCCTTTGACACAAGCCAAAAGCTTGGCTTAGTAGTCAGGGGGGGTCAGATTTTGCAGTAGGTCGCAGGTTCAATTATCGGCAGCTGCAGTCCAATTCTTTTCTTTTCATTTCAGATGTTTTTTTTTAAACGAATCAAAACAACGTCGTTTCTATTCGTCTCTTTTAATATGTTTCCCCCAGAAACGTGACTGGTCTAGGGGTTAAAAATCCCTAAATCTATCTCTCTTTCTCTTTCTCTCTCTCTTCGTTGCCTCACTCCACAATCCTCTCTCTCTCTCTCTCTCTCTCTCTCTTTGATTTGTTGGCCTCGTTGGCACTGCTTCTCAATTCTCTCTGTTGCCTCGCCGCCCCTGTCGCCGACGTTTCTTCTGTCATGGCATTGGCATTCCATTCCCAGGCAAATTTATTATTCTTTCTAACTTTTTCAGAAGTTTATTAATGTTTTATTGTTAATTCTTATTGTTTGTTGTTTCTTGATTCTTGAATTTGTAGTGTTTGTTAATTGTATTAATTTTTTTTTATCTTAATATATTGTTTCTTCTAAATTTTTCATAATCAGAATTTTATTTATGGTTTCTAACTTTAATGCATCTGAAAACAAATGCCCAATATTCAGATTGTCTATCATATTGATTTTAACTACTGGTGGTTGCCTATTATTACTTGTGTTCTATCCCTAGACTTGGACAATTTTGTGTCACATGTTATGGTTGAAAATGAAGCTCGTGAATCTGGACATCCTAGCCATTTGTTGAAGAATTATGAGAAAGTCTATACTAAACTAATTCTTCTTTAAGCTTAATTCAATACAACATTCATATATGAATTTTTCTAACTACATTCCTACTTTATAATTCAGTCTCAAAATTAAGTGAAGAGGTATTTTACCAAAGCACCAAAACCAAATTTGGCTTCGCATACTCAACATATCCAGGAAAAGAATATCAACCATTTAGAAGTACCATCTTCGAAAGAATTTGATTTGGATTCTTTAATGTTTGACCCGGGGAAAAGAACTCAAATCTTCGACTTCCATCAAATCATCGTGATGTTATTAGAAGAGAATACCTTCGACAAGGTCCTTGTCAAACTCGGCTTCATAACTTTCCTAAAACAAATTTTTCTGATCCATGCGTCGAATTAATCCTAAATGGTTTGATCATGAATATCATGATTGGTTGAAGTATACTGTAAGTAAAGATGCAGCCTATTGTTTGTATTTTTATCTATTTAAAGATAATAATATTCATCAAGATTGAGGTGATGTATTTTCAAGTATAGGATTAAGAGTTGGCATAAAAAGAAAATCTTTGATAAACATGGGTCGAGTAGCATTCATAATGAGTCAAAAAAGGACGGTCTATTAAATTTCATTTGAGAGGCAATCAAATCAACTTAAGCATGAGTATTGGATCCGCTTAATTGCTTCAGTTAAAGTAGTAAGGCTTCTTATAACTCAAGGATTAGCCAAGGTCATGATGAATCTAAGTCTTCACTTAGTCGGGGTAATTTTATTCAAACTCTTTTATGGTATGCAAAAGTGTGTGATAACATTCGTGATTATGTACTGGAACATACTCCTCAAAATGATCAAATGACTTCTCCAATGATTCAGAATGACATTGTTACTACATATAAGATAGAAACAACCAAAGTTATAATTGAGGAACTAAATGGTGATTACTTGCCTTGCTAGTTGATGAATCTTTTGACACGTCCCGCAAGGAGAAAATGGCTATTGTTTTACGGTATTTTGATATAATGAGATTTGTGATGGAGCGACTTATTGATGTTGTTCATGTTCAAAATACTAGTGCTTCATCTCTGAAGAGTGCAATTGTTAATTTACTTGCTCAACACTCATTAAGTCTATCATATGTGCTTGGACAATGTTACGATGGGGCAAGCAATATGCAAGGTGAAATTAATGGTCTTAAAATATTGATTAAGCGAGAAAGTAGATCGGTTCCATTCAATGTTTTTCTCATCAACTCCAACTTACCCTTGTTGCGGTTTCTAAGAAATATTTTCAAGTGGGGGAACTTGTAGTATTGGTTTCAAATATTTTGAATATATTGGGATCTTCTTTTAAGCGTATGGATGTATTTCAAGAATCTCAAAAGGAAAGAATTCAAGAGGCATTAGATATGGGTGAACTTACAACCGGTAGGGGTTTGAATCAAGAATTTAGTCTTTCAAGAGCATGTGATACTCGTTGGGGATCTCACTCTAAATCTTTTAATAATTTTACTCTGATGTTTGGCTCTATTCTTGATGTTTTTGAATCGCTTGATGCACATTATACAGATGAAAGAGCCAAGGCAATGGGATATCTCAGGACTTGTCAAACATTTGAGATTGCATTCATGTTACATTTGATGAGAGATATTTTAGCAATTACAAATGATCTCAATAAATGCTTACGAAAAAAAGAGAAAGACATTGCAAACGCCATGCTACTTGTTGAAGTAGCAAAGAAAAGGTTGCAAAAGTTAAGGAAAGAGGAATGGGAATCTCTTATTGCTAAGATATCTTCATTTTATATCAAATATGACATTTTGATACCTCACTTTGATGAGACATGTGTTATTCTTTACGATCACATCGGAAACCTGCTGATTGTACGGTCTCACATCATTATTGGGTTGAAGTATTTTGCAAAATTATTGATTGGTAAATTCAAAAACTTAATGAACATTTTGACGAAGACAACTTATTTGCTTCATGGAATTACTTGTTTGAAAGAAATTAACTCATTTTTAAGTTTTGACATCAGGAAAATAATGAGAATGGTTGAGTTATATCCTGATGACTTTGATGAATTTTGTATGGGTGCTCTTGAGAATCAGCTTGCAAGTTATATTATTGATGTTCGTGATGTTGATGAAAGATTATTCGATCTACATGGGCTTTGTGATCTTTCAAAAAGATTAGTTCAAATAAAGAAGCATTCAAATTATCCTCTTGTATTTATCTTAGCGAAACTTGCTTTGCTTCTGCCCGTTGCTACTGCATCCATTGAAAGAGCTTTTTCGGCGATGAAATTTATTAAGAATGACTTACGAAGTCAAATAAATGATGAGTTCTTTAGCGGTTGTTTGTTGCCTTATGTAGAAAAAAATGTGTTTGATAGTATTTTTAATGATACTATTGTTAAAACATTTCAAGGGAAGAATGACCTAAATGGCACTTATACATGTGTCACTTTGTCATGTCGGTCCTCTTACTTCACTTATATTCATCCAGACACTTTAACTTGATCAAAGCCTATTATTTAAACCTCTCTGGCCGTTGGCCAAGCACATGTGACAGATGGATCCAAATAAGTAATTTGTTCTTCCCCATACCCACCTCATTTCAACTCTTTTTCATGTAACCCCCCCCCC
>ML258781.1:0-33102 GCA_005239495.1 Nicotiana undulata | reverse complement strand
TGATTCATATTGATTATAAGCACGAAGGTAAATGTCGTTCCATGACTTTATTGATTATAAGCAACGAAGGTTAATGGCGTGCCATGATACATTGTACATTGCATTGTGAGGAAGAGTGCAAAGCACGAAGGGTGATGCCGTGCCATGATATTTGATTACATTGCATTGTGAGGAAGAGAGTAAAAGCACGAAGGGTGATGCCGTGCTATTGGTTACAATTCTGGTACTTGTGCTTGTTTCGTTGGCCATTGTGTTAGATTGCCTCCCTTGTTTACTTCTATTTGTCAATTTGACTGCTTCATTTCACTTGTTTCCCTTTACTGCTCCCGTATCCCTTACTTGTCTGCTTATCTCCTGCCTTGTATTATCCATGTTACCTGCTGTAGAATAGGACATGTTATCGTTATTGTCAAGTCTAGCCTCGTCACTACTTCGGCCGAGGTTAGGCTCGGCACTTACTCAGTACATGGGGTCGGTTGTACTAATGCTACACTGCACTTCTTAATATTGTGCAGATCCCGCATCCGTNTGTCTCTCCTGCTTTTGGATTCCTCATTGTCTTACTTTTTCTCCTAGTTCCAAGAAAATTATATATTTCCTTTCAGACTCTATATTTAGCACTCAGTTTAGATAGTTCGTGAGGTTGTGACACCCCGGTATTTTTTGGGATTTTTGCGATGTTATTGTCTTTATCATTATGAATTTTTGAAGTATTATTATTTTTCTGCTGTAAAACTTTTGAGGTAATTCGGGATATTCCAGTAAAGGTTTGAAGG
This sequence comes from Nicotiana undulata, assembly GCA_005239495.1. Taxonomy (NCBI): domain Eukaryota; kingdom Viridiplantae; phylum Streptophyta; class Magnoliopsida; order Solanales; family Solanaceae; genus Nicotiana; species Nicotiana undulata. Next base: position 32,326 of record ML258781.1, on the reverse strand, counting down.
TTAATGGCTTTAATACCGTTATGTTGTTTTTTTTTAGGTCAAAATATTGTGTATGTTGGCTTGTCTAGCGGGTTCAATGTTAGACGCAGTCACGGTCTGAAAGGTGGGATTTCGGGTCGTGACACCCTGCCAGCCTGTCGAGCATTTGATCGATGAAGGGAAGTGGGAAGTGATATTTCTGGGTGGCAAGATTTAGCTTTCTGTAATCCATGCAAATTCTCCAGCCAGTGACGGTCCTTGACGATATCAGCTCATTATTTGCATTCCTCACAACTGTCATGCCACCCTTTTTCGGAACACATTGCACTGGGCTAACCCAGTTGCTGTCAGAGATGAGGAAAATGATTCCCGCATCTAACCACTTGATAATTTCTTTCTTCACCACTTCCTTCATGTTTGGGTTCATCCACCTTTGATGTTCCCTGGAAGGTTTGTGTCCATCTTCCAGGAGAATTTTGTGCATACAGTATGCCGGGTTGATCCCTTTGATGTCTGTCATGGTCCACCCAATGGCAGTCTTGCACTCAGTGAGTACCTGTAATAGCTGATTTGCCTGCACATCTAACAAACTAGATGAGGTAATAACAGGTAAAGTAGAGTTAGGTCCAAGACACGCGTACCTGAGATGGGCTGGCAGTGGTTTCAACTCCAGTTTGGGTGGTTCTTCCACAGATGGTTTGGCTGGCGGGCTCTCTCTTTTCTCTAAGTGTAATGGCTCAAACTCGAGAGCCCTCGGCCAGACCCTTTTTCCTTCAAGTTCTAACACCCATTCTGCCAATTCGTCCCCATTTACCTCACCCAAATTCATCAAACATGCAGCAAGGGGGTCCTCAATAGTTAAGGATGCATCATCTTCCTCCACTATCACATCCACAACATCAATGAGAGAACAATTGGAGAATTCACTTGGTCTCCTAATGGAGTTTTGCACATTGAATGTGATTTCTTCATCGTTTAGTCTCATCTTGAGCTCCCCAGTTTCACAATCAATGAGGACTCTGCCTGTGGCCAAGAATGGCCTTCCCAAAATTATGGGAATCTCCTCATCCACTCTACAATCCAGTATCACAAAATCAACAGGGAACACAAACTTCCCCACTTGCACCAATACATCATCCAGAATGCCTGACGGTCTCTTTACCGTCTTGTCAGCTAGCTGCAATAACATAGATGTTGGTCTGGCTCTACCAATCCCCAGTCTCTTATAAATGGCCAGGGGAATAAGATTAATACTGGGCCCCAAATCACACAGTGCTTTGGCAAAAGCAAAATTACCAATGGTGCAGGGAATTGTGAAACTCCCAAGGTCTGACAGCTTCTCTGCAATTGGTCGTGTCACTACAACACTGCAAGTCTGAGTAAGAGTCACAATTGCCAAGTCTTGGAAATCAAATTTTCTGGACATCGAGTCCTTCATCATCTTCGCATAGCCAGGCATCTCCTTCAGAGCATCAATTATAGGAATGTTTACCTGTATCTGTTTCAGCATATCCAAGAACTTTTTGTATTGTTCATCTTTCTGGTACTTGGACAACCTTTGTGGGAATGGTGCTGCCGGTCTCTTTTTCCCAGTGATTTGGGATTTTTTTTTCTTAGCCACCACCTCAACTACTGGCTCCTCGGCTATTTCTACTTCTTTTTCAGCCTCACTCTGCGCACTAGGTTCTCCTTCAATAGGTTGAAATGTTACCTTGGTCAGGTTTGTTGAATCATCAAGTTCAATCAGCACTGGTACCAATGTCTCGGCCTGTCTGCTTTCATGAGCTATCTCCTATTCCAAGTCTAAGTCCCTGCCATTGCGGAGACTCACTGCCATCAACTGCTTTGGGCCCTGGTCCTTAGGGTTTACCTGAGTGTCTGCAGGCAAAGTCCCAAGAGGACGATTATTCAAGGACATTGAGATTTGGCCCATCTGCACTTTAATATTTTTAATAGTTGATTCGTGTGCATCTACTCTCTCACTGATTTTGGCAGTTGACCCAATAACCTGTTGCATCATCGCTTCAAGTCTAGAAAACCCATCTTCTTGTCTCCCCCCATGTTGTTGCTGAGGGGGGTGATATGCATGTTGCTGATTTTGATTATTAAACTCGTGTGGCCTTTGGTAGGGCGCCACATTACCATGAGGTCTCATGGCACCCATGTTTTCACTGTTATGTTGCTGATGAGGTGGTCTGTACGGCTGAGCCTGCTGACCCCAATTATGTCCACCCTGTCTCTGACCTCCATAGTTTGACACATAATTCATATTTTTCGGGTAGTGAGGATGATCGCAATCTGCATTCCACTGATTACCAATTGGTTGACTAATGCAAGATTTGCATAAGCCCCCATTGGTAGTATCCACAATATGAGCTTGTTGCTTTTGCCCCGACTCTTCTACCTTCTTCGTAAGTATGCTCATCTGTGTCATCAAAGTTGCCATATTTTCAGCAATAATGTTGGACGGATCTAATGGCATTGAGTGAACGATTGGGTAATAGGTTCTCCCCTGGTTGTCCACCCTGATTTGCTCAAGAATGCTCCACCAGCTGAAGCATCAACATTTGCTTTAACACTGTCTGCCAGACCCATATAAAATCGCTGCCCCAACATCTGCTCTAGAATACCTTGGTGTGGGCAGATAACTAACATTCCTTTGAATCGTTCCCATGTTTCTTGCAGTGACTCTGTAGGCTTCTGTCTGAAGCTCAAAATTTCATCAATTTGTTGAGCCGTTTTGTTTGGTGGATGGAACTTGTTCAGGAACTGCTTAACTAACTCCTCCCATGTAGCAATGGAATTGATGGGGAGCGAGTTTAGCCAAGTCTGGGCAAATCCTGTCACTGAGAACGGAAACAACAACAGTCTTATTGCCTCCGGAGTGATGTTTGGTTGCCTCTGAGTCTTGCAAATTGATAGGAAGTTCTTCAGATGCTGTTGGGGATCCTCAATGTATGACCCCGAGAATAGTCCCTTATTCTGCAACAAGTGCAACATATTATTTGTGATCTAAAAGGAATCAACCTGTATCTAAGGGACTTCTATCGCGGTGGCCAAATTCTCCGTTGTGGGTTGTGCCCAGTCATATAAGGGCACCTCTGGTACAATAGGTACCACATGCGCCGCAACCTGAGCAGCTGGGTCAACCACATCTTCCCCATTATTATTGTTGTTCCTGTCATTTAGATCTGCCATGTTTGTTTCAATTTGTTCAATGAGTGGTTGTTTCTTGCTTTTTCGGTTGGCCCTGTTCAAGGCCTTGAAAACTTTTTCGGTGTCTGGTAAGGCTTCAAGTACTTCACCAATTCTCAATGAGTTTCTAGGCAAGCACCTGTACAACCGATTCAGCAAACGTTAGAAATTCAATATATGAATGAAATCGAAGAAAATTGACTACATTTAAGAATTTTGTATTTCCTTCCAACTGCAATTGATAATATTGTTAGCTCCCTGGAAACAACGCCAAAATTTGATCACGCTCAACTATGTCTAATAAAAGACTAAGCGGGCGTTGCAAATATAATCTGAGTATTTTACCCAGAGTCGAATCCCACAGGGAACTAACGTATCAAATATTGTTGTTAGACTACGAGATTCTCAATAATCAAGTTCTCCAAAGGTTATGAATATCACTTTTTGGTATCTCTTATTGTATATTTCCTATAGTTTTGGCTTAATTATCTCTATCAATCATGAACACTCAGGCTATCATAAATCTCCCTCAAGTAATTATGATAATCTACTAGACGCACTCTCTTGAGTTACACTAGCTAATTTGTATTACAGTTCACTTTAGATTGCACCCAGGTATCGTTATCTCTAATCCAACCTTAAACCCTCGGTTATGGATCTATCCTATACTCCAGGAGTGATGTTGTTCAACAATTATCTAAATATGCACTCTCTCTCGAGTATATACACACTAAATAGGAATAGCTAATTGAGGGCCCTTCAATCAACTACAACAAGAACGTAGTTGAACAAATAGAGATTGAAAACCAAGCAAAACTATATTAATATAACAATAAGTTCATCCTCAACAGGTTTCACCAAAACCTTAGATTAAAGAAGTTAGCTACTCATAATTGTATTGAAAACAACAAAAGAATTCATGAACAATGGTAAAATCACAAGGAATGGGGATGAGAATTGATTCCCAATTGCCCTCTTTGCTTCTTGACTTTGTTATTCTTGAATTAGCCTCTAAACCTTGATAATATACTCCTTTTGGCGAGTTAAACCTTATATAGGTTAAGTGGATCGGTCCCAAACTTCCAAAAGTGCCCTTCAGAAATACTTTTCTCGTCTGGACTAGCGCAGGCGCTTTAGTGCTCGCGCTAATGACCGCGCTAGTGGACTTTTATTCTGCCCCTAGCGCCTTTCATCCTTCAATTCACCCATCAAATATCCCATGGGTCTTTTCTTCTTCAATTTCGCGCAAATCACCATCCTAAGTCCTCAATAGTGCATTTAGCTCCTGTGAAACACAAAAATCACAATTAGAGCTAATTTATCATCATTTAATATCCTTAAGACAGTGAAACATCCTTAAGTTGGAGTGTAAACCTACACTAACTACATGTATTTAGCCTTTTATCAAGCTTCAAACACCTCTTCTTGTAATCTCGGAATTTTATAGGCTTGCATTAAGGTTCTTGGAGCCAGCACCTTTACTGCCTTATTGGGTTCATGTTTCAATCCTCCCAAAAACAACTGATAGTGTTCTCATTAGAGAGATTCACACCAGTTAGCAACCTATCAAATTCTGCTTGATACTCATTCACACTACCAGTCTGCACCAAATTTTTGAAGGACTCCATATGATCTTCAAATTCTTTCCTAAACCTTTCATTCAAAGTTATTACATACTCAGTCCAAGTAGGGTCAATTACTGAGTTCCTAGCTTTGAAGTAAGCCCTATGCCAAGCAATTGCCTCGCCTTCTAAATGAATTGAAGTTACCTTAACCCTTTGATCAAAAGGAACTTCATCCATAGCAAAGAATTGACCCACCTTATACAACCATGTTTTCAAATCATGTCCAGAGAATTTAGGAAATTCCAACCTAGAATACCTAGTGAAGAAATTTCATGTGGTTTGCTGATTAACATGATTATCTCTGGCTCTTCTTGATATCAGCAGAGCAATCTCTGTTAGTTGTTGAAGATTCAGCCCTACAGAAAAAAGCAATCTTCTAAAGCAACTTTCTTTTGTAAAAATTGAAAAAAAAATGAAATTATTTTTACTAAAATTGCTTTAAAAATATTTTTCAGTTTTTACAGTTTTAAGGCACTTTTTTTGTAAAAAATGAAAAGAAAAAAAAATCTCTTTTCAATATATAGTAAAAAAAGTTCAGTCTTTTAAAAAAAAAAAATTGCTTTTCCGTTTTTTTTTTTAATTTTAAGCAAAAATAATTCAATTTTTCTTAACAAAATTGTGTTTCAGTTGTTAATAAAATATTGCTTTAGAATTATTTTTTCCAGTTTTTTTAAAGCAATTCTTTTGTACAAACTGAAAAAAATATTTTTGTTTTTTCCAGTTTTTGGTAAAATAAATTCAGTTTTTATTTTTAAAAAATTTGCTTTTCCGTTTTTTTCAGTTTTTAGTATAAAAAATCATTTTTTTTGTTGAAAAAATTGCTTTTCGCTTTTTGTTTTTTAGTTTTCAATAAAATATTGCTTTAGAAAATATTTTTCAGTTTTTTAGTTTTTTAAAGCAATTTTTATATTGAAAAAAAATTCGTTTTTTTCAGTTTTAGTAAAAATAATTTCAGTTTTTTCCAATTTTCACAAAACAATTGCTTTAGAACACAGTTTTTCGGGTATGGGTAAGGGTCTTTTTAATTAATTATGGGATATTTAGAATCGTCCAATAGGATGATGACATGTGTCACTCCGTTTAAATACGGGGGTATATTTGAACCCAAAGTATAGCGGTAGGGGTATATTCGAACTCATGGTATAATGAAGGATAAATAAACTTTTTATGAAAGTTGTAACGACCCGTTCGGTCGTTTTGAGAGCTAGCGTCCCGATCCCCTAATAACTGCTTCTCCCATGCCTTATTATGTTAATGGAACTTGTCGGAGCGTTGAGTGGTGAAATTTGGAGTGATTTATGATACATAGTCCTTTAATGTGAATTTCAGCTTTAGAAATCGGGTCGTAGCTAGAGCTGTGTGAGGACGAATCCGGAAAAGAATTTCGTTGACTCCGTTAGCTCCGTTGAGTGATTTAGGGGTTAGGAGCATGTTCGGAATGTGTTTTCGAGGTCAGGTGTAGATTTAAGCTTGAATTAGCGAAAGATAGAATTTCGACGATTTCGGCCGATAGGTGAGATTTTGATATCGGACTCGGAATGGAATTCCGAAAGAGACAACAGGTCCGGAATGTCATTTATGACTTGTGTGCAAAATTTGAGGTCATTCGGACGAGTTTTGACGTTTTTCGGCGTCGAATGTGAATTCTTGAAAATTTCTAAGTTCTTAGGCTTGAATATATGCATAATTGATGATTTTGATGTTATGGGATGTGCTTTTAAGGCCCGACCTAGTTTGAATAAGGTATTCGGGTCAGTTTGTAAGTTTGGTTGAGGTCCCGTGGGCCTCGGGGTTGTTTCTGATGCTTAACGGGAGAGTTGGAAACTTAACAAAAATTGCTGAACCAGGCTTTCTTCTGGTGTTTCGCACCTGCGAGGGTTTTTCCGCAGGTGCGGACACGCAGGTGCGGCCGGCCTGGTCGTAGGTGCGGTTGTTGAGTGGGGTGGCCAGAGGTCGCAGGTGCGACCTGGGTTCCACAGGCGCGGGACCGCAGGTGCGGCCCCAGGTGATCTTTAGTGATTCCCGCACCTGCGATAGAATTTTCCGCAGGTGCGGTTAAAGGGACCGCAGGTGCGAGATCCCTGTGTTGTTTATTCCAAAATCCGAGGGTTTGAAATTCATAAGTCAAAATCATTTGAGAGCTCGAGAATTGGCGATTTTCAGTGGGTTTTGAAGAGAAGGATCATAGGTAACATTTTCTAATCCTAATTCATTGTTAGACCATTAACCCACATCGTTTTCCTTAATCTAATTAACAAAATTGAGTGAAAAACCATGGAAACTTGATGAAACTCCCCCAACCAAAAATCTGAGAATTTAGGGAATTTTTGACATCGGATTTCGATGATTCTTGTTCGAGTGAGTTCGTGAGTGAATGGGTGCCTGGAAAAATATAAATTAATCTGATTCCGAGATGTGGGCCCGAGGGGCGTTTTGGTCAAAATTTCTAATTTCTCGTATTAACTTTGAATTAATTAGTTATTGTGATTTCTTGAAATGATATTTACCTTATGCAATCGAATTGAATAGATTTGGGCCACCCGGAGTTGGATACTCGTGGTAAGAGTGTGATTATTGGTTGATTAGCACCGTCGAGGTAAGTGGTTTGCCTATTTCTATGTTGGGGAATTTCCCTTAGGCATTTATAACTGATTTTTTGATATAAAAACCCCGTGTGCGTGAGGTGACGAGTACGTGCACATGATATTTTCACCAATTCCATTGTTTCCTTCTATGACATACTTTATCTTCCATTCCTATTATTCCCGTTATTGGTTTAACAGAGTAGTGACTTATGATTTTATCAAGTCAAACAATTTTACCTGGTTTTCCACTTGTTACTATTACTTGAAACTGGTTTAAGTACTTTACTCTATATTTGCCAACTGTTTTTCCTAAACTTTTGAATTACGCTATGTCTGAAATACGCCTCGCATTTCATATTTACACTGAGACTGCGGGCTATGACCTGAGACTTTCCCTTGCATTGTATTGCATATTTACACTGGGATTGTGGGCTATGACCTGAGACTTTCCCTTGCATTGTATTGCATATTTACATTGGGACTGCGGGCTGAGACCTGAGACTTTCCCCTGCATTGCATCACATATTTACATTGGGATTGCGGGCCGAGACCTGAGACCTGAGACTTTCCCTTGCATTGCATTGCATATTTACATTGGGACTGCGGGCTGAGGCCTGAGACTTTCCTCTGCATTGCATTGCACGACTATCTACTGATTTATATGTTGTGTGGAACTGAGATTTAATACATTCGTTCTTTCCGGTTCACTTTATTTCCCGTTAATTATTACTGCTTTACTTAACTGTTAATTATATCTGTTTAATTTTTTGCAAACTCAGTAGAGCAGCATCGTGACCTCGTCACTACTTGACTGGGGTTAGGCTTGGCACTTACCTAGTCGTCTAGACTAGGTGCCGTCACGAACCCGTTCGGAGGGAAAATTGGGTCGTGACAAGTTGGTATCAAAGCCTCTAGGTTCATAGGAGTCACAACATCACAAGCCGGTTTATTAGTGTCTCGCGGATCGGTGCGGAGACGTCTGTACTTATCTTCGAGAGGCTATGTAACTGTTAGGAACAATCATACTTCTTGGAATCTCTTCTCGTGCTGGTTATTGTTACCAAAAATATTCTTAAACTTTATTCTATTCTTGTTTACAGATGGTTTGCACTCGCACCAGACGTACTGGCGATCAGGCACCCGAGCCCCCAGCCAGAGTCACCAGAGGCAGGGGCCGGGGAAGAGGACGAGCACGTGGTGCAGCCCGAGCACCGGCTAGAGCGGAGGCAGAGGATCCCCCAGCAACCACAGTTGGAGGGGCGCCGGAGGTTCCTACTATTACTCCAGCCCTCTAGGAGACTTTGGCCCAGTTCATGAGTGCTTTCAGTACTCTGTCTCAGGAGGGACTACTTACGATAGCCCCATCTACATCCCAGGTCGGGGGAGGGATACAGACTCCCGCAGCCCGTACTCCTGAGCAGAGGGTTCACATGGGGCAGGTTCCAGAGTATATCCCTATGCCTCCAGCAGCTCCAGTTCAGCATGAGGCTAGAGCAGCTGCATCTGAGTCCGAGCAGCTCCGTCTTGAGAGGTACAAGAAGTACCACCCACCTGAGTTCAGCGGATTAGCTTCAGATGACGCTCTAGGTTTTCTTGAGGAGTGTCATCGCATTCTACGCACTATGGGTATCGTGGAGACGAGTGGGGTCTCATTCACTGCTTTCCAGCTGAGGGGAGCAACTTATCAGTGGTGGCGTGCTTTTGAGTTGAGTAGTCCGGACAAGGAAGCTTCGCTTACTTGGGCTCAGTTCTCAGAGATGTTCCTACTTGAGTTCGTCCCTCAGAGCCTCAGGGATGCTTGGCGTGCAGAGTTTGAGCAGTTACGCCAGGGTACTACGATTGTGTCAGAGTACGCAGTTCGATACAGTGATTTGGCTCGCCATGCCCCAGCTTTGGTTTCCACCGTTAGAGAGAGAGTTCGTCGTTTCATTGAGGGGCTCCACCCCAGTATTCGGACCTGACTGGCCAGGGAGCTGGAGACAGATATCACTTACCAGCAGGCCGTGAGCACTGCCCGGAGGATTGAGAGTATGTTAGCCCGGGACAGGGAGGAGAGAGAGGCCAAGAGGTCTCGAGAGACGGTTCACTTTTCAGGAGTTCGTGCACCTGCAGCACGCTTTGGTAGGGGTTTTGTGAGTCGACCCATTCATTCAGCTCTTCCAGCAGCCAGCGGTATTCCAGCTCCTTCTAAACCTCAGGAGCCTTATTATGCACCACCAGTATCTCAGGTGCCTTCAGCTCGAGGTGCTATTACTGGTCAGTCCAGCAGGCCAGTTCAGATCCAGCAGCAGCCGCCACGCCCTCAGAGGGGTTGTTTTGGGTGTGGTGACCCTCGTCATATGATCAAAGATTTCCCCAGAGCTAGGAGGGGTGCACCACCGCAGTCATATCAGGTTCCACGTCTTCCACCAGGTCCCCCAGCTATTCTTCCAGCCCCGGCTGCTACCCCACCATCTCAGGCAGCTCGAGGTGGAGGTCGGGGAGGTAGAGGTCGCCCTAGAGAGGGAGGTCCGTCCAAATACTATGCCCTTCCATCCCGATCCGAGGCCATTGCTTCAGATTCAGTTATTACAGGTATCGTCCCCGTCTGTCATAGGGATGCCTCGGTATTATTTGACCCAGGGTCTACATATTCATACGTGTTTTCTTACTTTGCTTCACATTTAGGGATATCTCGGGATTCTTTGAGTTCCCCCGTATATGTTTCTACTCCAGTGGGAGATTCTCTTGTTGTGGACCGTGTGTATTGGTCGTGCTTGATTTCTATTAGCGTTTTGAGACCAGGGCTGATTTACTATTACTAAGCATGGTAGACTTTGATGTCATATTGGGTATGGACTGGTTATCTCCCCACTACGTTATTCTTGATTTTCACGCCAAGACCGTGACGCTGGCTATGCCAGAATTGCCGAGGTTGGAGTGGAGAGGTTCACTAGAGTATACTCCTCGTCGAGTTATTTCTTTTCTTAAAGCTCAGCGAATGGTTGCAAAGGGGTGCGGCACATATTTGGCTTATGTGAGGGATGTTAGTACTGAGACCCCTACAGTTGAGTCAGTCCTAGTTGCGAGGGACTATCCTGATGTTTTTCCAGCTGATCTTCCGGGTATGCCGCCTGACAGAGACATTGATTTTGGCATTGATTTGTTGCCGAGCGCTTAGCCCATTTCCATTCCTCCCTATCGCATGGCTCCTCCTGAGTTAAAGGAGTTGAAGGAGCAGTTGCAGGAGTTTCTTGAAAAAGGTTTCATAAGGCCCAGTGTATCACCTTAGGGTGCTCCGATGTTATTTGTGAAGAAAAAGGATGGTTCGATGTGTATGTGCATCGACTACCGGCAGCTGAATAAGGTAACAGTGAAGAACAGGTACCCATTGCCCCGCATTTATGATTTATTTGACCAGTTACAGGGTGCTAGGGTGTTCTCCAAGATTGATCTTTGTTCGGGTTATCATCAGTTGAATATTCGGGAGCCGGATATCCCGAAGACTGCATTCAGGACCAGATATGGCCACTATGAGTTCCTTGTTATGTCATTTGGGATGACTAATGCCCCAGCAGCCTTCATGCACCTGATGCACATCGTATTTCGGCCGTATCTTGATACTTTCGTCATCATATTCATTGACGACATCCTGGTATATTCTCAGTCCCGGGAGGACCATGAGCAGAACTTGAGGACCGTGCTTCAGACCTTGAGAGACAAGAAGTTGTATGCCAAATTCAATAAGTGTGAATTTTGGCTTGATTCTGTGGCATTCTTAGGCCATGTGGTATCTTTGGATGGGATCAAGGTAGATCCGAAGAAGGTGGAGGCAGTGCAGAGTTGGCCTAAACCATCTTCAGCTACTGAGATTCGCAGTTTCCTCGGTTTGGCCGGGTATTATCATCGTTTTGTGGAGAGATTTTCATCCATTTCAGCACACATGACCAGACTGACCCAGAAGGGTGCACCTTTTATATGGACTGAGGAGTGTGAGGAGAGCTTTCAGAAGCTCAAGACAGCCCTAAGTATAGCTCCAGTGTTGGTATTACCTACAAGTTCGGGGTCCTATACAGTCTATTGTGATGCTTCGAGGATTGGCCTAGGAGCGATGTTGATGCGGGACGGTAGGGTGATTGCCTACGTGTCCAGACAGTTGAAGGTTCATGAGAGAAACTACCCTGTGCATGATCTTGAGTTGGCAGCGATTGTTCACGCCCTGAAGATATGGCGTCATTATTTATATGGTGTTCCCTTTGAGGTATTCACGGATCATCGGAGTTTGCAGCACATATTCAGGCAGAAGGTCTCAATTTGCACCAGCGTAGGTGGTTGGAGTTGCTCAAGGATTATGACATCACTATATTATACCACACGGGGAAGGCCAATGTGGTGGCCGACACCTTGAGTCGTCGGGCGGAGAGTTTGGGTAGTTTGGCATATCTTCGTGCAGCGGAGAGGCCCTTAGCCTTGAATGTTCAGTCCCTAGCCAGTCAGTTCGTGAGGTTGGATTCTTCTGAGCCTCACCGGGTATTTGCTTGCGTTGTCGCTCGATCTTCTCTTTATGACCGTATTCGGAAGCGCCAGTATGATGATCCCAACCTTCGGGCTCTTCAGGATAGAGTCCGGTAGGGTGATTCTAGGGATGTGACCGTAGGTGATGACGGCGTGATGAGGATGCAGGTCCGGATTTGTGTGCCCAATGTAGAAGGACTTCGGGAGTTGATTCTTGAGGAGGCCCATAGCTCGCGGTATTCCATCCATTCGGGTACCGCGAAAATGTACCAGGATCTGAGACAGCACTATTGGTGGCGGAGGATGAAGAAGGATATATCGGCGTTTGTAGCCAAGTGTCTCAACTGTCAGCAAGTCAAATGTGAGCATCAGAGACCGGGAGGATTACTTCAGCAGATTAGGCTTCCAGAGTGGAAGTGGGAGTGAATCACCATGGACTTTGTGGTTGGACTTCCTCGGACTTTAGGGAAGCATGATGCTATTTGGGTGATTGTGGACCGGCTGACCAAATCAGCCCACTTCATTCCAGTGTTGACTACATATTCTTCTGAGAGGTTAGCCCAGATATACATTCGGGAGATAGTCCGGTTGCACGGTGTACCGGTATCTATTATATCAGATCGAGGTCCTCAGTTCACCTCACACTTCTAGAGAGCCTTGCATAGTGAGTTGGGTACCCAGATTGACCTCAGTACAACATTTCACCCCCAGACGGACGGGCAGTCCGAGCGCACAATTCAAATTCTGGAGGATATGCTTCGTGTTTGTGTGATGGATTTCGTAGGGTCTTGGGATAGATACTGGCCTCTTGCAGAGTTTTCTTATAACAACAGTTACCAGCCCAGCATTCAGATGGCACCGTTCGAGGCTTTGTACGGTAGGCGGTGTAGGTCTTCAGTGGGATGGTTTGAGCCGGGCGAGGCCCGATTATTGGGTACAGATTTGGTCCAGGATGCCCTGGGCAAGGTGAAGGTGATCCAGGAGAGACTTCGCACAGTCCAGTCCAGACAGAAGAGTTATGCGACCGGAGAGTTCGAGACTTGGCATTTATGGTAGGTGATCGGGTTTTGCTTCGGGTATCACCTATGAAAGGCGTCATGAGATTCGGGAAGAAGGGTTAGCTGAGTCCGAGGTTCATTGGCCCTTTTGAGGTGTTGCAGCGGGTTTGGGAGGTTGCTTATGAGCTGGCCTTGCCTCCCAAGTTTCCATGATCCAGAAGTATCACGGGGACCCGACCCATGTTTTGGATTTCAGCTCAATTCAGTTGGACAACGATCTATCATATGTTGAGGAGCCTGTAGCTATATTGGATAGGCAGGTTATGAGGCTCAGATCGAAGAGTATTGCCTCAGTCAAGGTTTAGTGGAAGGGTCATCCGGTCGAGGAGGCAACTTGGGAGACCGAGCAGGATATGCGGAGTCAATACCCTCATCTTTTCGTAGCTTCAGGTATGTTTCTATACTCGTTCGAGGACGAACGATTTTCTTAAGAGGGAAAGAATGTAACGACCCGATCGGTCGTTTTGAGAGTTATCACCCCGATCCCATAATAACTGCTTCTCCCATGCCTTATTATGTTAATGGAACTTGTCGGAGCATTGAGTGGTGCAATTTGGAGTGATTTAGGACACATAGTCCTTTAATGTGAATTTCAGCTTTAGAAATCGGACTGTAGCTAGATCTGTGTGAGGACGGACCCGGAACGGAATTCTTTCGACTCTGTTAGCTCCGTTGAGTGATTTCGGGGTTAGGAGCATGTTCAGAATGTGTTTTCGAGGTCAGGTGTAGATTTAGGCTTGAATTGGTGAAAGTTAGAATTTCGGCGATTTCGGCCGATAGGTGAGATTTTGATATCGGACTCGGAATGGAATTCCGAAAGCGACAGCAGGTCCGGAATGTCATTTATGACTTGTGTGCACAATTTGAGGTCATTCGGGCGAGTTTTGACATGTTTCGTCTTCGAATGTGAATTCTTGAAAATTTCTAAGTTCTTAGGCTTGAATCTATGCATAATTGATGATTTTGATGTTATGGGATGTGTTTTTAAGGCCCGACCAAATTTGAATAAGGTATTCGGGTCAGTTGGTAAGTTTGGTTGAGGTCCCGGGGGCCTCGGGGTTGTTTCGGATACTTAACGCGAGATTTGGAAACTTAACAAAAATTGCTGAACCAGGCTTTCTTCTAGTATTTCGCACCTGCGAGGGTTTTTCTGCAGGTGCGGACACGCAGGTGCGGCCGGCCTGGTCGCAGGTGCGGTTGTTGAGTGGGGTGGCCAGAGGTCGCAGGTGCGACCTAGGTTCCGCAGGCGCGGGACCGCAGGTGCGACCAAACGATCGCAAGTGCGGCCCCAGGTGATCTTAAGTGATTCCCGCACCTGCGATAGAATTTTCCGCAGGTGCGGTTAAAGGGACCGCAAGTGCGAGATCCCTGTGTTGTTTATTCCAAAATCCAAGGGTTTGAAATTCATAAGTCTAAAATCGTTTGAGAGCTCGAGAATTGGCGATTTTCAGTGGGTTTTGAAGAGAAGGATCATAGGTAACGTTTTCTTATCCTAATTCATTGTTAGACCATTAACCCACATCGTTTTCCTTAATCTAATTAACAATAATGGGTGAAAAACCAAGGGCACTTGATGAAACTTCCCCAACCAAAAATCTGAGAATTTAGGGAGTTTTTGACATCGGATTTCGATGATTCTTGTTCGAGTGAGTTCGTGAGTGAATGGGTGTCTGGAAAAATATAACTTTATCCGATTCCGAGATGTGGGCCCGAGGGGCATTTTGGTCAAAATTTCTAATTTCGCGTATTAGCTTCGAATTAATTAGTTATTGTGATTTCTTGAAATGATATTTACCTTATGCAATCGAATTGAATAGATTTGGGCCACCCGGAGTTGGATACTCGTGGCAAGAGCGTGATTATTAGTTGATTAGCACCGTCGAGGTAAGTGGCTTGCCTAATTCTGTGTTGGGGAATTTCCCTTAGACATTTATAACTGATTTTTTGATATAAAAACCCTGTGTGCGTGAGGTGACCAGTACGTGCACGGGATATTTTCACCAATTCCATTGTTTCCTTCTATGACATACTTCATCTTCAATTCCTATTATTCCCGATATTGGTTTAAATGAGTAGTGACTTAAGATTTTATCAAGTCAAACAATTTTACCTGGTTTTCCACTTGTTACTATTACTTGAAACTGGTTTAAGTACTTTACTCTATATTTGCCAACTATTTTTCCTAAACTTTTGAATTACGCTATGTCTGAAATACGCCTCGCATTTCATATTTACACTGGGACTGCGGGCTATGACCTGAGACTTTCCCTTGCATTGTATTGCATATTTACACTGGGACTGCGGGCTATGTACTGAGACTTTCCCTTGCATTGCATTGCATATTTATATTGGGACTGCGGGCTGAGACCTGAGACTTTCCCCTGCATTGCATCACATATTTACATTGGGACTGCGGGCCGAGACCTGAGACTTTCCCTTGCATTGCATTGCATATTTATATTGGGACTGCGGGCTGAGACCTGAGACTTTCCCCTGCATTGCATCACATATTTACATTGGGACTGCGGGCCGAGACCTGAGACTTTCCCTTGCATTGCATTGCATATTTACATTGGGACTGCGGGCTGAGGCCTGAGACTTTCCACTGCATTGCATTGCACGACTATCTACTGATTTATATGTTGTGCGGAACTGAGATTTAATACATTCGTTCTTTTCGGCTCACTTTACTTCCCGTTAATTATTACTGCTTTACTTAACTGTTAATTATATCTATTTATTTTTTTGCAAACTCAGTAGAGCCGCAACCTGACCTCGTCACTACTTGACTGGGGTTAGGCTTGACACTTACTGGGTACTGAATGTGGAGTACTCACGCCCTTCTGCGCATGTTTTTCCCATGTGCAGATCCAGGTACCGGCGCACTGTTTCGGAGTCAGTAGAGTAGCAGATCTTTGGGAGACTTTGAGGTATTTCTGCAGCGTCCGCAGAGCTTCCGAGTCCCCCTCCTATCTTAGCATAGTTATAGTTCGTATATGAGACTACACTTTCATTTCCAGTTTTGTACATTGATCCATAGAGTTTAGCTTGTGATGTTATAATTATAAACTAAAGCACCAAAAGAAAAAAGACAATAATAGATAAGAGATGTAGAGAGGAGGGAACTATTCTTCTTATTTCAAGTATATCATCCATGAGCCAAAAGTGCTCTATTTATAGTTACAAAGATTCATCCTCAAAAACAAAGAATAAAGTTACATATTAAATAGATACATATGAATACAAGTGATTCATATATTTGATGTAAGAATTAAATGGACAACCACTTTAGTTCCTTGTATTTATAACACTCCCCCTTGGATGTCCATTTAAAAGATAATGTGTCTCGTTAAAATCTTACTAGAAAAAATCCAGTGGGAAAAGTTCAGTGAAGTAAAAAGAGTACACACATCTTGTAATACGCATTGAGTGCTGCCTCATTAAAAACCTTACCAGGAAAACCCACTTGGGACAAAACCTTGGTTAAGGGAAAAAGAGTACAGTGCGTATTATACTCCCCTGATGAAAACTTTATTTGATATCTCGGAGACGATGCATTCCAATCTTATGTCTCCGCTTCTCAAATTTTGATGTTGGCAATGCCTTAGTGAATAAATCTGCTAGATTGTTACTTGAACGGATTTGCTGAACATCTATCTCACTATTTTGCTGAAGATCGTGTGTGAAAAAAAACTTTGGTGAAATGTGCTTTGTTCTGTCCCCTTTGAATTATCCTCCTTTAAGTTGAGCTATGCAAGCAGCATTATCTTCATACAATATCATTGGAATATTTATTTTTAAAGAAGACCACATAGTTGTTGAATGTGTTGAGTCATTGATCTCAACCATACACACTCTCGACTAGCTTCATGAATAGTTATTATCTCTGCATGATTGGAAGATGTAGCAGCTAAAGTTTGCATTGTTGAACGCCATGAAATAGTTGTACCCCCACAAGTAAATAGATAACATGTTTGAGATTGGGCTTTATGTGGGTCAGACAAATAACCTGCATCTGCATAACCAATCAACTGTGAATCGGATTCATAAGAATAAAATAATCTCATATCAATAGTCCCTCGGAGGTATCTAAAAATATGCTTAACACCATTCCAGTGTCTTGTTGTTGGAAAGGAACTAAATCTTGTTAATAAACTTACTGCAAAATTTATATCTGGTCGAGTATTATTTGCAAGATACATTAGTACCCCAATTGCACTAAGATATGGAGTTTCATCACCAAGAAGCTCTCCACCATTTTCATGAGGTCGGAATGAATCTTTATTTATATCAAGTGATCTCACAACCATCGGGGTACTCAATGAATGTGCTTTATCCATATAAAAACGCTTTAGGATCTTTTCGGTATAAGTTGATTGATGGACAAAAATTCCATCTTTCATATGCTCAATTTGTAGACCAAGACAAAATTTTGTCTTTCCAAGATCTTTCATTTCAAACTCTTTCTTCAAACAATCTACTACTTTTGGAAGTTCCCCGGGAGTTCCAATGATATTTAGATCATCAACATACACATCGATTATAACAAATTCAGATCCAACCTTCTTATAAATACACAAGGACAAATTGGATAATTATTATACCCTTCTTTCAGCAAATACTCACTCAGGCGATTATACCACATTCGCCCTGATTGTTTCAATCCATATAATGATTTTTGAAGCTTTATTGAACAAGTTTCCCGAAAACATTTATTAGTTTCAGGAACTTTAAGCCCTTTGGGATTTTCATATAAATTTCGTTGTCTAACGTGCCATACAAGTAGGCTGTGACAACATCCATCAAATGCATATCAAGTTTTTCATGGACTGCCAAATTTATAAGATACCTGAAAGTGATTGCATCCACCACAGGAGAATTTCTCCATATAATCAATGCCAAGTCTTTGCAAAAATCCTTGTGCCAAGAGTCGTGCTTTATATCTAACGACTTTATGTTTATCATTTCGTTTTCGCACAAAAACCCATTTGTATCCTACTGGTTTTATTCCTTCAGGTGTTCGTACTATACGTAAAAATACTTTACTTTTTTCAAGTGACGCCAATTTTTCCTGGATAGCGTCTTTCTATTTTGGCCAATCATTTCTTTGTCAACATTCATAAACAAATCTTGGTTCAAGATCCTCATCTTGTTGCATTATCTCAACAGCAACATTATAAGCAAAAATGTTATCGTCAATAATATTATTTTGGTTCCACTTTTTTCCCGTAGAGACATAACTTATTGAGATCTCTTCATTCTTATCATTTTCAGGTACCTGGACCTCTTTTGAGGTCTTAACATTTGTTATGTCATGGGGCTCTTTTTGATCAATTGCCTCCATATTATGATCTCCTCGATCATTTGCTCTTTTTCGCTTTCGAGGATTTTTATCTTTGGAACCAATTGGTCTACCACGTTTCAAGTGTGGCTTAGACTCATTTGTATTTATGGATTTTCCAACCGGGACATCAATTCGAATAGGAGCATTAGCAGTTGGAATATGTGACTTAGTCACCCTTGGTAGGTTAGTGAATGCATCTGGCAGTTGATCTGCAATATTTTGCAAATAAATTATCTTTTGAACCTCGTGTTCACATTGCTTTGTTCAAGGATCTAAATAAGATAGTGATATATCTCCTTTTGCAATTGCTTATTTTCTCCCCCTAATATTGGGTATACTGATTCATTAAAATGGAAATCAGCAAATTTTGTCGTAAATAAATCTCCAGTCATAGGTTCCAAATATTTTATAATAGAATGAGATTCATACCCAACATATATCCCCAACCTTCTTTGGGGTCCCATATTTGTGCGTTGTGGTGGAGCAATTGGAACATATACTGCACATCCAAATATTCTAAGATGGGAAATATTTGGCTCCTGACTAAAAGCCAGTTGTATTGGGGATTGTTTATGATAACTTGTGGGTCTGATCCGCACAAGAGCTGTTGCATGCAAAATAGCATGGCCCCATGCCGAAATGGGAAGTTTTTGTTCTCATAAGCATTGGTCTAGCAATTAATTGGAGGCGTTTGATCAATGATTCTGCTAGACCATTTTGAGTATGAACATGAGCAACTGGATGCTCAATTATTATCCCAGTTGATATGCAATAATCATTAAAGGCCTGAGACGTAAATTCACCAGCATTATCAAGACGAAGTGTATTTATTCCATAATCTGGAAATTGTGCTCTTAATCTTATTAATTAAGCTAGTAACCTCGTAAAGGCCAAATTGCGGGTTAATAACAAGCACACATGTGATCATCTTGTAGATGCATCTATTAAAATCATATAATATCTGAATGGTCCACATGGAGGGTGTATGGGCCCACATATATCACCATGTATACGTTCCAAAAATGCAGGAGATTCAACTCCAACTTTAATTACTGATGGTCTAATAATCAGTTTTCCTTGATAACATGCAGCACAAGAGAATTCTTTAGTTTGAAGAATCTTCTGGTTCTTCAATGAATGACCATGTGAATTCTCAATTATTTTGCGCATCATATTATAATCGGGATGGCCCAATTGGTCATGCCAAATAGTAAAATCATTAGTAAACTCCTCGTTTACTATGACATGTGATTCAACTACACTAATATTAGTGTAGTATAATCCGGAGGAAAATGCGGAAAGCTTTTCAAGCAGATACTTCTTTTTCGCTTTTATTGTAGTAATATAATGGTATTCAACCTTTCCGTCATTGATGGTCTCAATATGATAGCCATTTTGGTGAATATCTTTGAAACTCAACAAGTATCTTGAGACCTACTACAATATAATGCATCATTAACAACCAATATAGTTCCTCCTGGTAGTAATACAATCGCTCTTCCAGAGCCCTCAATTAATTTTGTACTACCAGATATTGTTATGATATTGACTTCTTTCATAATTAAATAAGAGAAGTATCTCTTATCTTTTAATATGGTGTGCGTCGTAGCACTATCCAGAAGACATATTTCTTCTTTATTATTCATACGGTCCCGATAATTATTTAGTCTTCTTTCAGACTTTGATCTATTGCTATCACATCGCTTCAGGGAATGGAGCAGATCTAGAGGGATGAGCTTCATTCAAAGAATATTATTTTGCCTCAATCATCATTATCATTAATGTAGTACATTGGAACTCAAACCCGATGTCTTACCCATATAAGGCGTGTTAGACCATAATGTGTTGGAACTCAAAACCAACATCTTATTATCATGGTGTACCAGGACTTGAACCCGATATCTTAATACCTCATTTGAAATATTACTACTTCAGAGGTAAATTAGAGGCAAAGGTAAGAAATCACATGAACTCATATATTGATCGAATGAGCCATTAAATTTGATATCATTACTAGTAAAAGATAAAAAATACCAAACAAGAATGGATACTAACCTCTCGAGTATACCTTAACCACGCCAATCGGATCTGATTTAGATTTACAGACTTTCCTATACCACCTATAAAGTAATCATTGTAAATAAATTTGGAAGTAGAAATTATGAAAATACAACCCTAAATTTTCTTCCTACCACTTAGTATTTCTCTCTTTATTCCTTTTTCTTTTTTCTGATTGTCGGGGTAGTTTCACTAACTAGAATTGTCCTTGTACATTGTACTCTAACATATTCCCATACATATGAGCCTTTTTTAAGGCATCTATTATAATAGATCAAACATATATATTAACTAAAATGCACCTCTAGACATGCTTTCCAATCTCATAATGTTTTCAAGAGGGGACACATATTTCAGTAGTGTATAAAAATAATATAATTAAGAGTTTCAAATGTCGTTGCCCTCATTTATGATATTTCCTAAAAATTGATATGAATGCCTTTTATTGTGAGAATGTAATACTTCTCATTTACATTCTAATCATTAAGATGTTTCTTTTATATTTCAGTTGAGGAGTGCTTCTAATTTATAACAAGTATCATCAATAAAGAAAAAATCACCATCCTAGATGACATCAAAGTCTAGCCAAATGCTCGGCAATAAGCAACGACTAAAGAAATAAAGGAGTAGTAAATATGCAATGCATACTCTTTATACGTTTACAGTCTTGCTGCTATTAGGCATAGAGAAATTTAATTTGATCAAGACAAGAATCTAACAATCCAAATCATTCATATCACCAGACTTAAAAACGAAAAATATAATCATTGTGATGCGGCATGCGGGCAAAGTTACTGATAATTTCAACGTTAGGATGAATTACAAAAAACTTGGCTAAGCATGCTAATGTGATCGGTAATAGTTTCACGCAAAATATTGTATATAGCCAAAGAGTTAACAACCCAAATTGGAACATATTACCTAGTTATTGCAATTGGCAGCACCGCGGACGTTTTCACTGACGAGAAAATCAAATTCAATTTGATAGTAAATATAGAGACTAATTCGTGTTGATAACGTGTTATAAACTAAATATTATAATTATAAACTAAAGCACCAAAAAAGAAAAGACAATAATAGATAAGAGATGTAGAGAGGAGGGAACTATTCTTCTTATTTCAAGTATATCATCCATGAGCCAAAAGTACTCTATTTATAGTTACAAAGGTTCATCCTCAAAAACAAAGAATAAAGTTACATATTAAATAAATACATATGAATACAAGTGATTCATGTATTTGATGTAAGAATTAAATGGACAACCACTTTAGTTCATTGTATTTAGAACAAAAAGAACAAACTGAAATTATACGAAAAAGTAGAGAACTTGAAGCTTCAGTTTCACGCTGCATCAATTACTTTACTGTAGCAATACAATGTCAAATATATTTTAAAGCTAGCATTGTGAAAAGGGGAAAAAGAAAAAAAAAAGGAATAGCCAAGTTGATATATTTATAATCTTTCAGTAAATTAAAGAAACATATTTTTTACTTGAAATTCGGTAATGCATCATATTGTACTTCAAGGATCCCTCTTTCAATATCCTTTTAACACAATTTGCTTCTAAATAACTGTTGTTGGTCGTGCATTAAATATACTAAAATTTATTAAAAGTGATGAATAGTAATATCCAAGTCCTCAGAGTTTTCTTAATTTTGATTATCTTAACTGACACTGGTGCATTTTTCTTCCTTTGTGTTGTTTTTAGCTCCGCTATTTCCTCTCTCAATGGGTGATTGGTGGGCATTAAGTCCAACTTTTCTTAATCCACTCAAGAGAAAAAGGGATGAAAATTGAGCATCATTTGTAGCTTCAAGGTTCCAAGCTATAAGTTCAAGATTGCAAAAAAAAAAAAAAAGGAAGAATTTTTTTATTTATTATTATCCAGAAGTATAAATATTAAACCAAAATAGCAGAAAGTTTAGAGTGGTCGTTCTTTTTCCTGTAGTGCTTTTTAGCATCCAATTTTCCAGTCAAAAAAAAGTATGTCGCCCACCGTGGGGCTCGAACCCACGACCACAAGGTTAAGAGCCTTGCGCTCTACCAACTGAGCTAGACGGGCCTTGTTTTACCTCTTAGGAAGATGAACATATTATATTTTAATATTAAGATGATTTTTAACCTGCTTCACTTCGGCGAGAATTACAAGGACTGAGTATTAAGCCTTGCGCTTACTTATGCGAGAAATCCTAATTAGTTATCCATTGGTTACTCGTTTGGTTAACCATTTTTTAAGTGGATAAAATGATTATTCTTCATATTCGATTCGTTTTTAAAAAGTTCATAATCCAATCTATTTTTTAATGAATAATATAGGTGGATAACTGTTTTTTTTTTGTTTTTTACCATTTTACCACCTATATAGTCCGTAGTATACCTAGAAGAAAAACTTCACGACTTATTCTCGAATTTTGCTATGTAATTTAATTTGTCACTTTGTTTGCTTCCCTGATTTTAGGGATGTGATAAATATGACTAAGCACTTAAGTGGGTGACAATAAATAAATATTGATTTCAAACTACTTAAAGATGGTTTAGATCAAAATAGTTAAGTTCTAGATTGAGGAGTTGATAAAAATTACTCGCAATAGCAATACAGTACAAGTTGATCCAATGGTGGATTTGGGTTACATTAGTAATTAAGCTCATGTCGAGACTAGTAGTACACGTTGTAAATTGTCTTCCCACACAACACTTTTCTAAAGTAAAACCGCTAAATTATCTTCTTGTTTATGCTTAACGGACTTCGGATTTATCTTGTAATGTCTAACTAGTAATCGTATCCGTGCGATGCACGGTCAATATTAAAAAATATTAATTAAATTAAATTAAATTATAATCGAGCTTGTTTAAATAAATTAGATCATATTACTTTAATAAATTTCAATTGTCATCTTATTTTGTCAATGTAATATATCCAATAATAAAATCGCTATTAAATCAAAGGGACTTATATAGTTAATGAATAACTTTTTTGTTCTATATTTATTTTTATTCTATTATCCAATGTTTAGTATATATTTTAACATTGTTAATAGAAATTTTTATTAGCATATTACTTTGTTTGATACTTTTTTCTGCTCGATTTCTTTTTGTAATATAAGGGAAGATATATATTTTAATAATTTTATTCTGTTTTTGTCAATAATATAATCTGAATTTAATGAATAAAATCTCTATTAAATGAAAGGGACTTATGTAATCATCGAATAAATTTTTTGTTATTTGTTTTTCTTATCATATTATCCAATATTTAATATAATTGTATTGTTCACCTCGGCTCGGAGGTCCTTGATCTCCTCTTCTTACTTTACTTTATTTTTTTGTCTACTACTTTTTTTTAATAATATAATACAAGATATATATTTTATTATTCTTGAAATATTTTTTATTTTAAATTTTATCCTATTTTCTCAATAATTTTATCTGAATTTTTAATGAATAAAATATTTATTAAATTAATGAGACTTACGTATACTTCGAATAAATTTTTTGTTATGTATTTTTTTATATTATATTATCCAATATTTAGTTTTATTGCATTGTTAATAGAAACTCTTAAAAAATTTGTATGCTACTTTCTTGTTATAAAATAATAAAAGATTTGTATTTTGTATTTTATTTTATTATTCTCAATAATATTTTTTAAATAAATAAACTTCTTATTTTAAAACAGAAGACAAAAATTATTAGAAAAAACAAAGAAATTTTAAATTAGTAGTTTTGTGTTTCTTGTAATTTTGATTTTTTTATTGTAAAATAATTTAAAACTCCAACTTGAAATTACTTTCCAATTTGAATGGTTATTTTTTTTAATTTTCATTTTTATTATAACATATTTTAATTTATTATTTTATAAATATTTAAATTTAAAAAACAAAAATCAATAATTAATTTTTAACTAAATAGCTTATTATTAACTACTTATGCCATGTGGCTTCTTTTAGGTTGCCATTTGGCAGATGACTTTTTCCTCTCCTTTTAATAATATATAAATATAATTTAGCATATTACTTATTTAATATTTTTGTATGCTACTTTATTTTTGTAATTATATTTTATGCTAGAAATTCTAGAAGTCAGAACTGTTCTGCAGCAAATTCAGCATAAAAGTATGACTAAAAGGAGTATGATCAGTCAGTTCTACTTGCAGCTAATGGGAGATAGACCTAGAGTTCACTGAAAATGTATGATGTTTAGAAACAAAGCTCGACCTAAAGTTGTGTTCACAATGTGGTTGCACTTGCAGGGGAAATTATTGACTGTTGATAGGTTGATCAAATGGGGGATAGTTGTTGATTCTAAATGTGTGCTATGTCAGCTTCATGACGAAACAAATGAGCATTTGTTTGTGGATTGTTCTTTCACAAAAATAGTGTGGCAAAGGATCTTACAGTGGATGCAAAGACAAGATGCAGCTCGTGACAACTGGACACAACATCAACTATGGATGATCAAGAATGCTAAAGGCAGATCATGTAGTGCTCAGTTATACAGAATGGTGTATGCAGTGGTCATAAACAGTGTTTGGATTGAGAGAAATCTGAGATTGTTTCAGCAGAGAAGTAGAAGTATTGATAGTATTGCTAGAGAAATAGCCTACATTTGCAATGTAAAAGCTACAAAAGAAATTAGCAGTGTAATTCAACATTTTATGTTTCTTTGATTTAGTATGTAGGGATAGTTTTATTGGTGGTTATGTTCAGAAATTGTTGTCGAGTTATAAAGCAGGCTATGTTTTGTAAAGCTTACATTGGTAATTAATAAAATGTTAATTACCTAAAAAAAACTCTAAAAATATTTTTTTATTTTAAATTTTATTATATTGTTCTAAAACATATTGTCTGAATATTTAATGATAAATACACTTTTCATTTATAAAAAAAAAGAATAAAGAAAATGATTTTAAAAACAATGAAACAAAGAAATTAAACTGAAACCAATCCTTACTCTTGTTTGAATAGTTAATTTATGTAGTTAATTTCTTTGTTAATTAGATTTTTCTTCTATGTTTAAATTCAAATTCAAAAAGAGCAACTAATTATTAATAATAAATAATGTGTACCTTAAATTTTTTAAATTTGAAATTAAAAAAGAAACTAATTATTACTTAACCTAACTAACTTTGTCTTAATATTGTCAAGTGACTTTTTATTATGTTGCCACATGACTTGCTATAGTGTCTTTGCCTCTCCTTTTATTATATATAATTACAAATTTAATTTTTTTTTTTTTAAAACAGATAAGTAATTTACTATTTTGTCATAAATTTACTGATATTTTTAATAATTATTATTTTTACATCATTTGTCATAAGCAAATGAACTTTTATTATGTCTCTATTCAAATATTTCTATCTATAAATTTGAAATAATATTAAATTCGAAATCAAATTATTTTCGGTGTAAAAATAGTATTGGTAGTATTTTATAGATATAGACTACCATATTAGAAAGAAACTACTCCCCAATTTGGAGTGACATTTCTTTTAGTTTTAAAATAATTTTAAAACTCCAAATTTGTTAACTCAAAAAGAGTAACTAATTATAACAATACATAATGCATAATGTAAATCATTTAAAATTTAAATAAAATTTTTATTATTACCTAACCTAACTAATTTTGTCCTAAATTGCCAAGTGGCCCATTGTGAGGTTGTCACTTGGCTTAATGACCAGTTAGGTGTAAAACGGGGGAGAACATGTTGGGGACAAGGGCTAAACAATTACTAAATCACAGAACGAAGCAACAGTCTAAGTATCAAAAATAGCACAGGAAGTAAACACATAGAACAAACAAGTACACGGCATCACCCTTCGTGCTTTACTCTCATCCTCACCAAAACAAGTGCACGGCATCACCCTTCGTGCTTTTACTCTCATCCTCACCAAAACAAGTAAATAAATACACGGCATCACCCTTCGTGCTTTTACTCTCATCCTCACAATGCAATGAATAAATAAAACGACACGACATTATCCTTCGTGCTTTTAAATATTAAATCATGACACGGCATCACCCTTCGTGCTTTACACTCTCATCCTCACAATGCAACAAATAAATACACGGCATCACCCTTCGTGCTTTACACTCTTCCTCACCCAAACAATATCAAGAACAACAGTTTAGCAAGGAAACATCAATAACATGTATCATAATCACAACATCCCGGCAAGGGAACAACAGTAGAAACAAATACCGTCCCGGCAAGGGACACATCTATAACCAATCTCGCTCAAGTGTAAAACTTAACAAAATAATCCTCAACCGATAATTAATAAACAGTGTTCACAACCAAGTATTTACAACAATTGAATAACCTCCAAAATGAAACCTACTTCATAACACAGTAAATAACGAAGAAAAACACATATATCATAATGACCGACTCACGGGCATGCTTGACAACAATGCATATGTACTCGTCACCTCACCTATACATTGAACATGGGATAAACACATAGCACATATGACTCAACACTTATTCCCTCAACTTAAGGTTAGTCCAAACACTTACCTCGATGCCACGAACACAATTCAAGCCTCAACTACCGTTTTACCTCTTGATTCCACCACCAACTCGCTCGTATCTAGCCACAAGTTACTTAATTATATCAATAAATACTAAATGAATCAATTCTAATGCATAGAAATGAGTTTTCTAAAGTTTTTCCCAAAAAGTCAAAAATCGACCCCGGGCCCACTCAGTCCAAACTCGAAATTCGGACCAAAACCTGATTACCCATTCATCCCCTAGCCCGGATATATAAATTGTTTTGGAATCCGGCCTTAATTTGAGGTTTAGATCCCCAAATTTCAATATTCTTAGGTTTTACCCAAAATTCCCAATTCCACCATGAAAACCCTAGATTCTAGGATGAAATCTTGTAAAAAGAAGTTAAGGATTAAAGAAAATGAGTTAGAAATCACTTACTAATGTTTTGGAGAAGAAAGAGTGTTTGGAAAATCGCCTCTTATGTTTTTAGGGTTTTGAAAAATGAAAAAAAGCTGAAAATCCCGTTTAAATATAACCCCCCCCCCTCTCCCCCGCAGCCCCCCACCGCGGCACAAAAGCGACCGCGGCCGTGAAGACCCTTCCACCGCGGACCGCGCAAAGGCGACCGCGGCTGCAAAGACCTTTCCACCGCGGACCGCACTGGCGGGTTCAGAGATTTGTACTTCTCTGAACCCGCAACAACCCTGTTCTAAGCCTAAAAACATCCCGGGACCTACCCGAAACTCACTCGAGCCCTCGAAACTTCAAACCAAATGTGCACACAACCTCGAAAATATCCTACGGATTTATTCGTGTAATCAAATCACCAAAATAACATCATGAACATCGAATTAAACCTCAAAATCAATGAAATTTCTCAAAACTTCTTTAAACATCAATTTTTACATTTAAGGTCTGAATCACGTCAAACGGATTCCATTTATTACCAAACTTTACAGACAACACATATAAATCATATTGAACCTGTACCGGGCTCCGAAACCATAATACGGGTCCGATACCACAGGTTTCACATAACATTTCACTTTCAAAAACCTTTATATTTTTTTCAGAAAATAATTTCTTTTAAAAATTCATTTCTTGGACTTGGGGGCATACGCCCAAGTCCCATATTTTCCTACGGACCCCCCGGGACCGTCAAATCACAGGTTCGGGTCTGTTTACCAAAAATGTTGACCAAAGTCAACTTTATTCACATTTCAAATTTAAAATTGCTAATTTCCTCAGTTTTTCACATAAAGGCTTCCCGGCTACACGCCCGGGCTGCGCACGCAATTCGAGGTGAGATAGAAGGAGGCTTTCATGGCCTCGGAACACATATTTAGCTAGAAATACACGGGATGACCTTTTTGGTCACCACAATCTCCACCTCTAAACAAACGTTCGTCCTCGAACGGACATAGAAAGGTACCTGAATCGGGGAAAAGATGGGGATATCGGCCCCGCATATCGGAATCGGACTCCCATGTAGCTACCTCAACATGCTGACCTCTCCATTGAACACGGACCGAAGGATAACTCTTCGATCTCAATTGACGAACCTGCCGGCCTAATATGGCTACCGAATCCTCCTCATTAGTCAAATCCTTGTCCAACTGGACACTACTGGAGTCAAGTACATGAGAGGGATCATCAATATACTTTCGAAGCATAGATACATGAAACACCGGATGCACGACTGATAAACTCGGTGGCCAGGAAAGTCTGTAGACCACCTCTCCTACCTTATCAAGAATCTCAAAGGGACCAATGTACCTAGGGCTCAACTTGCCCTTCTTCCCGAACCTCATGAAGCCCTTCATAGGCGACACCCGAAGCAATACCCGGTCTCTTATCATAAATGCCAAATCACGAACTCTGCGGTCTGCATAACTCTTCTGCCTAGACTGATCTGTACGAAGTCTATCCTGAATGATCTTCACCTTGTCCAAGGCATCCTGAACTAACTCTAAACCCAACAATCTAGCCTCTCATGGCTCGAACTACCCAACTGGCGACCGACACCGCCTACCATACAACGCCTCATAAGGATCCATCTGAATGCTCGACTGGTAGCTGTTGTTGTAGGCAAACTCAACTAAAGGCAAAAACTGGTACCATGAACCTCCAAAGTCAATGACACATGCTCGCAACATATCCTCCAAGATCTGAATGGTACGCTCGGACTGCCCATCCGTTTGAGGATGAAATGTTGTGCTCAACTTAACCCGTGTGCCCAACTCACGCTGAAATACTCTCCAAAAATGGGAGGTAAACTGAGTACCTCGGTCAGAACTAATAGACACGGGCATACCATGCAAGCGAACAATCTCCCTGATGTAGATCTTTGCCAACTTCTCCGAAGAATACGAAACTGCTACAGAAATGAAGTGTGCTGACTTGGTCAGCCTATCCACAATGACCCATACCGCATCAAACATCCTCTGAGTCTGTGGGAGTCTAACTACGAAATCCATGGTGATACGCTCCCACTTCCACTCGGGAATCTCAATCCGCTGCATCAAACCACCGGGTCTCTGGTGCTCGTACTTAACCTGCTGACAGTTTAAGCACCGAGCTACATATGCCAAAATGTCTTTATTCATCCCCCGCCACCAATAATGCTGTCGTAAATCCTGGTACATCTTTGCGGCGCTCGTATGAATGGAATACCGGGAACTATGGGCCTCCTGCAATATCAAGTAATGGTATGGCCATATTCCTGGTTGACTGATGTAATGCACTCTTTGATTTTATACCTTATGGATGCTTCAAGGTGTGGAATAAGGACAAGAGAAATCAAGTCAATATCTAAGTTGTAGTGATTCCCATTGAATGTGTCCATTTCACATCTGTGGGTGGGAATATATTTACCCACTTTCCACATACCTGTGTTCTTCTTGGTCGCACGCAGCATCCAATGACAACCCGTAAACCATATGCGGCAAACAACCTTGTATACCTCCGGAGTTGACTCCCATACCGTCATCTCACGACACTCTTTTACGTTATGCATTTTCGTCGCCCTGCTTAGGCACGCTTTATCAGGAAAAAGCATACCCTTTGCCAGCACCGTTGGTCTAGAATCATCCCACATTGCTGTCTGAATTTCATCAAAATCCCTTGTGAGATCATCCACATCCGGCATACTTGGCAAATTATCAAGGTAGAGAATCTTCTTTGAATAAAACGACACTTGTGACTCGTACACTCTTGGTTTAACGAGGGTGGAGCATACTCCCTCGTCAAATCAGGTCCTTCATTCTCTTCCTCCTCATCACCATCCTCATGATGGAATGGTGTGTCGTCTCCGGAATCATCGGCATTATTGTCATAATCACTGTTCTCTTTCTCACTCTGTCCATCTGCCAGATCCCGATTTAATATGTCGTCTTCGGGCAATTGAGTCAGGACAGGTGGTTCAACTTGCTCATTTTCATTGCACAAACAACAAAATAATAAGCTACTGAAATTAATAAATACTTTCCATATAGTTGTATCACTTCACTTACAAGTCGTAATGTGTTGACATTCCATGATGGACTTTTTTCAGTTGGTGATGACTCCCGGATGGACCACCATGATCCAACATTCTAGAACTACGCATATTCCAACTGGCCGTGGGTTCATAACTTGTAATTTCATATCTGGTTTGTACACCCTGTGGAATATATGAGTGTTAATACAAATTCAATACAACAAAAATATACATCGTAACACAAAGGAAAGTTGAAGTTTACCACTCGTCTTGTGGATTATGTAAAGCAAGAGAGAAATTATTTCTTTGCTCATCATTCGCCTGTGGTGATAAGTTTAAATCAGGGTAAACACTTTCAACCGGAACCTGTCTGGCAAAAACTGCTCCAGAATAACCACCCGATGACTGGGGGTTATCCCTACTATGCGCAACCTCATTATTGCGAATGTCTTCAACCTTGACGTACATTTCCAACATTTTTATCACAAGAAATTCCCGGTATTCATCCGAAGTCCTCAAATAATCCCTCAAAGTTTCATCATCGTCGATGTTAAACTCAGCATAACAAGCAACCCGGTGCGGAGTGACAGAATATGGATATCTTCCGGTTACTTTAAGGTTCACCGAACGTTTCCTCACACTCATTTTATTACATAACAACGATATCAATCTATCGTACTCTATTGTAAGTGGAAACTTAACATGACACCGTGGAGATAAATTATAGCTCACAGAGTTATTCGCAACCACAACCTCACCCCCCCCCCCCCCAACAAAAAAAAAACCCTTCTTTTTTTCCCCNTCTCCCCCCCACCCCCCCCCCCCCCCCCCCCCAATACAATGAAACCCTTACTTTTCGCTCTTCAGACAATATGAAAAAATGCTTGAGAATTTAACAAGAAGAAAAATTTGAACGGGAGTTAGGAATATTTTTGAATGGATTTTTGTAAAATCCTAACGCCTTTAAATAAGGAAGTACTTGCTCAAGGCGTTGAATTTTTTTAGGTAGAACACTCTTTTAAAGGGCGTTATACCCATTTGAATTATTGTTATGTCAGTTAAACGCAGGAGACTTATTGGTGGGCCCACAAAACAGGTATAACGCTCTTTATAACTGCGCTATACATATATAGTGATGTTTCTAAATAAGTTATATGTACAATGCTCTTTTAAAGAGCGCTATACGTTAACGTCCAAAATTTCCGTTAAAGTATAGCGCTCTTTAAAAGAACGTTCTATAGAGTTAGGTAACTCTTTTTTTTTACGCGCATTTCCGTTTTTTTGTCAAAAGAATCACAAATGGGTTCGGGACTCCTATTTTAGTTTCTCAAAAAGGAATATCTTATTACTCCCTAAATAACAGGGGTACGTAGCATAAATATTTAATCTCATCAAATGTACTTCCTTGTACTATACACAGAGTTGACTTGACTTATACTATTGGTGATGTATCCTCTGAATTTTGCTATACTAGTACTAACTTGTACTGTACTACTAATATACTGTTGGGATTTTTTAATTAATTAATGATATATTAATGCTTAAAAAATGGTGAATGGGAAATGGAGGGGAAAATGAAATATTTGAGTTTCCCTCCTTAATTGTCCCACATAAGAAGAGAAAAAGACTTTTGATGGGTATATAAGCAATTGCTCTTCTTCTAGCTAATAAAGAGTTGAGAAGAAAGCAAGCCTCGCGCCGCCGCCGCCGTCGCTCGCTCGGCTCGGCCTCGGATTCGAATTCGGATTTGGATTTGGTCAAATCGATCGAGAGATTATTTTTTGGACAAAATTTATTTGTTAATAGTAAATATTAACAGAAATGTTATTAAATATTTGTTTTAATAACAAAATATTAATATTAAAATAAATATTATATTAATAGCCAATTATGTCATGGCATTTACTCTATGGGCATTTTTGCAGACAGAAAATTAACTACCCTTCAATTTTCCCTCTTTATTATTGAGTAAATAGCCAATTATGTCATGGCATTTACTTTATGGGCGTTTTTG